>OZ005662.1:171519525-171587025 GCA_963930645.1 Salticus scenicus | reverse complement strand
TCCATTATTTTCATATTACTTCTTAAATATATAAATCTACTGAAACAGACACTGAATCTTCAATAAGTTAATTAGTTTTAAAAATAGTTTATCTCTTTTTGTGAAAAAAAGTATGACATCTTGTATTATTTACACATAACTACATCAATATTCGAAAATAATAATTTGTGAAATTTTCTTGTACATAACAGTTTTTCATAATTCTGATAGAAATTTATAAAAATGAATTACCTTGCAATGACCACCTATATCACTAAAGTCTTCAAAACACAAATCTTCATTCATACACATGAAATATTTTCATTATCTTATCACCTTGTTGACAATTCGAGTTCATGCTATCCTTTTTATTCAAAAGCATGTTAACAATTTAAGCCATGACACTTACCTATGTTTGCATAAAGTTACAATTTAAATGTCCCATAGTTTTTACAATTATTTTTTAATAGCTAAAATAATAATAAAAGTGTTTGAAATTATTAGCTTTATAATTATACATTTTTAAAAATAACGAAGTTTTAGTACCATTTATAAACTGGAAATATATTGTGTTAACTTTCTTATACGACAAATAGTTTAAAAATAAATATTTACATAGTTTTTGTATTTACGATAGTTTTATATACAATGATTCATTAAAAAAATATATAAGTTATAACTGATACCTTTTTATTAGAGCAAGAATCTAACTAAATAACATTTATCTAATTTTTAAGCGATCAATAATAAAAAAGTGGCAGTACATTTTTTAAACAAACAGAACATTATATATGCATTCTTTAACTTATTAACTTAGACAACACATTCTGTTTATATTTGTACACATACATCATCTCATTTTGGATTTTAACTTAAATAAATAATGTTTATCACTGTGGTTTACAAAAGAAAAGAAATTCTACACATAAAAGTTCTAAATTATAAATATTTACTGATTAAAATAAATACAGTCGACACCGGTTATAACGTACCTGGGATATAGCGTACTTTCGCTTATAACGTACTCAGATGCTTGGTCCCGAATGAAACACTATATAATGTAATGGTTTACATCTTCATCTATAACGGACTATGCAAAAGCCTAATCTGGTTATAACGTACTTTTTAGACTGGAATAAAAAGCCAAAATTGGATGTCAACCTTGTATTTCTGGTTTGGAAATCGGTATATTTTCTTGGATACCGTCTTTCGATGTCTCCTTTATCGCCTTATATCTCCTTTATACCTTTAAAACTTTATCGCGTTTCGTTGAATTCCATACTGACTATTCAGAGACTCTGCAAAGTTCCATTATAAATATTGAAAATGTAATTTTTACTGTGTCATCTAATCAAAGAAAACAACGAAAACTAACAGATTATTTTTTCTAAATAAATATATAAGTAGTAAAATGTTTTTTTTTTTTTTCTTTTTTCTTATTTTATTTTGAGAAAATCATAAACTTTCTATTTAAAATCTCTATAATTGCGAGTGCTATTATGCCCCTTTTTCTTTCGTTAGGCACTAAATTATATTGGAAATATTGCTTATAACGTACTTCGGTTATAACGTACCATATTTTCTGGTCCCCTGACAGTACGTTATAACCGGTGTCGACTGTATATCTTATATTGAAAATCATCTTTCATAATGTTCATTAAAAAACTTAATAAAAATTCCCAAAATTTTCTAAAAATAATTTTTTTCACATAAATATTTTTTATACAAATCAAAAATATTTTACTATGTTATTATCTGTTTTGACAATTTTTTATGTCTTAGTGATATTATTTTAGAATAAAGGAAGATCAGATATGAGATTTGTTGGAACTTTCAACATTTTTTGATAATTTTCAGATATTTTGTTGTAGTAAAATTTATTTTATTTCTCATGCAAGCTGTCAGAAAACGCGATGCAATTTTTTATTTAATTTTTCTTATTACTTTTTCCTGTATCTGAGCATTCTACTTTCAAATATTTTCTAAGTTTATATATTGAAAATATGGTTCCTTGCATACGTTTCATTTCACTTTTGGGGAAAATCATCGAGTTTATTGAGAATATTAGAAAAATCGCACTATTTTTAAAATTTATGCACGGGTTGCGAAATTTTTACTCATTTCTTAATATCCGTTACATTCCATTTATTATATTTTATGGAAGATCATAATAGCACACTTACAATAGAAAAAATAGATATAGAGCACAAGAACTTTAATGACTTAAAAAATAACCGCTTGCCACGAATCTTTTTTTTCTTTTCACTTGAATTACATTTTAATTTTTAAAAAGTTTCTTTTAAAATAATTTTCTAATAATCTTAACATGAATTAAACACAATCGATTATTAATTTTTCCGGCAAATTAAATATTTTGAACAAAGTTGACTTTTATGAAAGTTTTGGCATAACACCAAATGAAATTTCGAAATAATGTTTTTATAAAAAATACGCTAGATTACTAATAAAATCATCCAACCTATACAGAAAAACGCTATGAATTTTTTAAATTGTGAATAATATGAAAAATAATTTATTGTAAATTGTGTTTATATAACTTAGTTTGTAATGAAAATAAAAGTTGAACTATGGCTTTATGCAATTTTATTATTATTATTATTAGTTATATTATTAAATATGGAAGACATTTTTTTTTTCAGAAAAAAAAAAAAAAAATATTTTATAAATTATATGCTCGAATGATGACCAAAAGCATAATATTTTAATGTGTCTTATAATTAGCTCTTTAACGAACGATAAATGTATATTACCTTAGATTTTCAAATATGTTTTTTAAAAAGTACATTCAATCGCATTTATTTACTACACATTATTATAAATGCAAAGGGAATATATCTATCATTTATAGACAGGATATTTTTGCTAAAGAATATTAACATAAACTAAAATATAATTTTTCACAAAGCCTTTTTGTCAAAAGATAAATTTACAAATAGTAATCTAATAAAGTAAATTTTTCCATTAAATTGTCGCATAAATAATAATTATTTACAAAGCAGTTTTTTATAATTTTGCATTTTAAAAATCTATGTATGATATCGTGCGTAAGTGTATGACTTTCATCATTGAAATAACGAAAGTTATTTTTAAATGTTTAAACTTCCAATATGATATTTCTAATAAGTTTAAAGAGTCGCATCTCCATGCATCTATTAAAATTAATAATAATTCAAATAGAATTATAAATACTCATACCCCAATTTTTTTCTTTATCCTATGACTCTGCATTTTAATGATTGGAAATCCATGAAGTGAATGGATAATTTATCTTTCAATTGAATGAATGCTTTACACAAGTTACCATCACTATCAGTAAATAAAAAGTCTTTCATACAATACAGCTAAGATAACTAATAATTACAATTTAAAGTAAACAGAGGTAGTATTTTAGAAGTATAGCACTTAGTAGTTTTTTTGTTTTAATTGTTTAAATGCATGTCTTTAAAAAAAAAATTTATAAATTAGTACGTTTGAGAGATAAGGTTTTATTACATTCCTAATCAGTCACGATCACAATTAACTAACATTTTTATTTTGAGATAAAAACAATTCTTTGCATGGATAAATATTAACAAAGGATTTAAATAAGTGAACAGAAAATAGTACTTTTCATAAGTACTTAAGTATAAATGTAATTTTAAAATTCAAGATATATTTTTTAAAAATCAAATAATATATTTTTCTAATTTTATTTAAAAAATAAAATAAAATATTCACTTACTTTTCGCAAGAAATTAAAAAAAAAAAAAAAAAAAAAAAAGAAAAAAAAATGTTTTATTTATCCTAAAACTTTATTCAAAAAAGTAAAAAAATCCATTTCCTCTATCCTAAGCATTTAGTTTCATAAGAGAAAAAATTCTACAAAATACGAGTATATTTAAAGTCACATCCAAATATTTATTTATTTCATAACGTTCTATTAAAATTTTTATTTATTTATTTTATTATTTTTTATATATTCAACAGCAGTTTTCCAATACATTTTAACTACTAACATAGCTTTTACTCAAAATTAAACTTACAAAGTGTTCTCTAAAATTTCTTTTAACAAGACGTTTTGTTAATTTGAGATTTTGAATTTAACCAATTTACCAATCGATCTTTCGATAAGTGTCTTTCACTTTTTACCGTTGAACGTTACGTTAAAATTTATTTAGTATAAAACAAATACTCTTACGATAATGAGGGTAATAGAAAAAAGTATTTTTATCATTTTAAACTAAAAGTGAGCTGCATTATATGAATGAAAACAACTTTATAAAATAAATCAACTTTGAGAGAATTATCAAATATTTTTATATAAACAAAACTAACAAAAGTTTTTGCATTATTTAAAAATTCCTTATCAAAAATATGATATCTTTTTGAAGATTAAAAAATATCTAACCAATGATTAGTTTAATTTTGCTTGAAACAACAGGAAAAACTTTCTTTTAGAATTCAAATGGTGTTGTAAATGATTACCTGTGAAGCAATTTTATAATTATTTTGTTTATATAAATGTTAATTATGTTGTATTCATCAGGAAGATTTCCATAAAAACATTGTAATTTGGTACGATTTTTTTTTTATCGTTAGTTAGTATTTTAACATTATACGTATTCATTTTAAATATTTTGCATACAGAAATTGTAAATCAATCTTACACATAGCTAAAAGAATTAAATACTATTATTCATAGATGTATATGAAACCAAAATTCAGTGTTATTTCTGATAAAATATTTCGACCAAATTAAAAATTAAGTGCCAGTAGACATAAATTTTTAGCTAGACATTTTTAAAACATTTTCAGAGAAGTAATACGTTATCTAAGAAAATATATGTTTGTGTTTGATGTCCCCCCTTTTTGCACACGGAAAGTGAAAATTTTTATTTGTATACTCTTTCTATGTTTTACGACATGTGTATAAATATCGTTTTTGAACTGAAGGTGAAACTTATGAAATTTGATCCAATTTAAACACACAAAAAACAATGATTTTATTAATTTATTAATGAAATCATAATTTTTGTCCATGTGTTAAAAATTGAGGTAAATTTCATAAGTTTCGCTTTCAGTTCAAGAGTGATATTTATGCATAAGCCGAAAGAAAACATAAAAAGGGTTAAGAAATAAAAATTTTCACTTTCCCAGTGCAAAAAGGAGGGACATCAAACACAAACATATATTTTCTTAAATAACGTATTATTTCTCTGAAAATGTTTAAAAAATGTCTAGCTAAAATTTATGTGTACAGGCACTTAATTTTTAATTTGGTCGAAATATTTTATCAGAACTAACACTGAATTTTGGTTTCATATACATCTATGAATAATAGTATTTAATTCTTTTAGCTATGTGTAAGATTGATTTACAATTTCTGTATGCAAAATATTTAAAATGAATACGTATAATGTTAAAATACTAACTAAAGATAAAAAAAAAATCGTATCAAATTACAATGTTTTTATGGAAATCTTCCTGATGAATACAACATAATTAACATTTATATAAACAAAATAATTATAAAATTGCTTCACAGGTAATCATTTACAACACCATTTGAATTCTAAAAGAAAGTTTTTCCTGTTGTTTCAAGCAAAATTAAACTAATCATTGGTTAGATATTTTTTAATCTTCAAAAAGATATCATATTTTTGATAAGGAATTTTTAAATAATGCAAAAACTTTTGTTAGTTTTGTTTATATAAAAATATTTGATAATTCTCTCAAAGTTGATTTATTTTATAAAGTTGTTTTCATTCATATAATGCAGCTCACTTTTAGTTTAAAATGATAAAAATACTTTTTTCTATTACCCTCATTATCGTAAGAGTATTTGTTTTATACTAAATAAATTTTAACGTAACGTTCAACGGTAAAAAGTGAAAGACACTTATCGAAAGATCGATTGGTAAATTGGTTAAATTCAAAATCTCAAATTAACAAAACGTCTTGTTAAAAGAAATTTTAGAGAACACTTTGTAAGTTTAATTTTGAGTAAAAGCTATGTTAGTAGTTAAAATGTATTGGAAAACTGCTGTTGAATATATAAAAAATAATAAAATAAATAAATAAAAATTTTAATAAAACGTTATGAAATAAATAAATATTTGGATGTGACTTTAAATATACTCGTATTTTGTAGAATTTTTTCTCTTATGAAACTAAATGCTTAGGATAGAGGAAATGGATTTTTTTACTTTTTTGAATAAAGTTTTAGGATAAATAAAACATTTTTTTTTTTTTTTTTCTTTTTTTTTTTTTTTTTTTTTTTTTTTTTTAATTTCTTGCGAAAAGTAAGTGAATATTTTATTTTATTTTTTAAATAAAATTAGAAAAATATATTATTTGATTTTTAAAAAATATATCTTGAATTTTAAAATTACATTTATACTTAAGTACTTATGAAAAGTACTATTTTCTGTTCACTTATTTAAATCCTTTGTTAATATTTATCCATGCAAAGAATTGTTTTTATCTCAAAATAAAAATGTTAGTTAATTGTGATCATGACTGATTAGGAATGTAATAAAACCTTATCTCTCAAACGTACTAATTTATAATTTTTTTTTTTAAAGACATGCATTTAAACAATTAAAACAAAAAAACTACTAAGTGCTATACTTCTAAAATACTACCTCTGTTTACTTTAAATTGTAATTATTAGTTATCTTAGCTGTATTGTATGAAAGACTTTTTATTTACTGATAGTGATGGTAACTTGTGTAAAGCATTCATTCAATTGAAAGATAAATTATCCATTCACTTCATGGATTTCCAATCATTAAAATGCAGAGTCATAGGATAAAGAAAAAAATTGGGTATGAGTATTTATAATTCTATTTGAATTATTATTAATTTTAATAGATGCATGGAGATGCGACTCTTTAAACTTATTAGAAATATCATACTAGAAGTTTAAACATTTAAAAATAACTTTCGTTATTTCAATGATGAAAGTCATACACTTACGCACGATATCATACATAGATTTTTAAAATGCAAAATTATAAAAAACTGCTTTGTAAATAATTATTATTTATGCGACAATTTAATGGAAAAATTTACTTTATTAGATTACTATTTGTAAATTTATCTTTTGACAAAAAGGCTTTGTGAAAAATTATATTTTAGTTTATGTTAATATTCTTTAGCAAAAATATCCTGTCTATAAATGATAGATATATTCCCTTTGCATTTATAATAATGTGTAGTAAATAAATGCGATTGAATGTACTTTTTAAAAAACATATTTGAAAATCTAAGGTAATATACATTTATCGTTCGTTAAAGAGCTAATTATAAGACACATTAAAATATTATGCTTTTGGTCATCATTCGAGCATATAATTTATAAAATATTTTTTTTTTTTTCTGAAAAAAAAAAATGTCTTCCATATTTAATAATATAACTAATAATAATAATAATAAAATTGCATAAAGCCATAGTTCAACTTTTATTTTCATTACAAACTAAGTTATATAAACACAATTTACAATAAATTATTTTTCATATTATTCACAATTTAAAAAATTCATAGCGTTTTTCTGTATAGGTTGGATGATTTTATTAGTAATCTAGCGTATTTTTTATAAAAACATTATTTCGAAATTTCATTTGGTGTTATGCCAAAACTTTCATAAAAGTCAACTTTGTTCAAAATATTTAATTTGCCGGAAAAATTAATAATCGATTGTGTTTAATTCATGTTAAGATTATTAGAAAATTATTTTAAAAGAAACTTTTTAAAAATTAAAATGTAATTCAAGTGAAAAGAAAAAAAAGATTCGTGGCAAGCGGTTTTTTTTTAAGTCATTAAAGTTCTTGTGCTCTATATCTATTTTTTCTATTGTAAGTGTGCTATTATGATCTTCCATAAAATATAATAAATGGAATATAACGGATATTAAGAAATGAGTAAAAATTTCGCAACCCGTGCATAAATTTTAAAAATAGTGCGATTTTTCTAATATTCTCAATAAACTCGATGATTTTCCCCAAAAGTGAAATGAAACGTATGCAAGGAACCATATTTTCAATATATAAACTTAGAAAATATTTGAAAGTAGAATGCTCAGATACAGGAAAAAGTAATAAGAAAAATTAAATAAAAAATTGCATCGCGTTTTCTGACAGCTTGCATGAGAAATAAAATAAATTTTACTACAACAAAATATCTGAAAATTATCAAAAAATGTTGAAAGTTCCAACAAATCTCATATCTGATCTTCCTTTATTCTAAAATAATATCACTAAGACATAAAAAATTGTCAAAACAGATAATAAATAACATAGTAAAATATTTTTGATTTGTATAAAAAATATTTATGTGAAAAAAATTATTTTTAGAAAATTTTGGGAATTTTTATTAAGTTTTTTAATGAACATTATGAAAGATGATTTTCAATATAAGATATATTTATTTTAATCAGCAAATATTTATAATTTAGAACTTTTATGTGTAGAATTTCTTTTCTTGTGTAAACCACAGTGATAAACATTATTTATTTAAGTTAAAATCCAAAATGAGATGATGTATGTGTACAAATATAAACAGAGTGTGTTGTCTAAGTTAATAAGTTAAAGAATGCATATATAATGTTCTGTTTGTTTAAAAAATGTACTGCCACTTTTTTATTATTGATCGCTTAAAAATTAGATAAATGTTATTTAGTTAGATTCTTGCTCTAATAAAAAGGTATCAGTTATAACTTATATATTTTTTTAATGAATCATTGTATATAAAACTATCGTAAATACAAAAACTATGTAAATATTTATTTTTAAACTATTTGTCGTATAAGAAAGTTAACACAATATATTTCCAGTTTATAAATGGTACTAAAACTTCGTTATTTTTAAAAATGTATAATTATAAAGCTAATAATTTCAAACACTTTTATTATTATTTTAGCTATTAAAAAATAATTGTAAAAACTATGGGACATTTAAATTGTAACTTTATGCAAACATAGGTAAGTGTCATGGCTTAAATTGTTAACATGCTTTTGAATAAAAAGGATAGCATGAACTCGAATTGTCAACAAGGTGATAAGATAATGAAAATATTTCATGTGTATGAATGAAGATTTGTGTTTTGAAGACTTTAGTGATATAGGTGGTCATTGCAAGGTAATTCATTTTTATAAATTTCTATCAGAATTATGAAAAATTG
Source organism: Salticus scenicus (assembly GCA_963930645.1). Lineage (NCBI taxonomy): Eukaryota > Metazoa > Arthropoda > Arachnida > Araneae > Salticidae > Salticus > Salticus scenicus. The sequence continues at coordinate 171,577,864 of OZ005662.1, read as the reverse complement.
TTATGTACAAGAAAATTTCACAAATTATTATTTTCGAATATTGATGTAGTTATGTGTAAATAATACAAGATGTCATACTTTTTTTCACAAAAAGAGAAACTATTTTTAAAACTAATTAACTTATTGAAGATTCAGTGTCTGTTTCAGTAGATTTATATATTTGAGAAGTAATATGAAAATAATGGAAAGTTTTGTGAATATGATGAATTATATTGTGGTGTGATGAAAAAAGTATCATAATGGGTATATAGTAATACCAAAACAATTTATTTAATAATAATAGTAATAAGGAAATCCCTTAGTTCAACACATGCCGAGTGGAATTCTGTTTTAGATTGGACAACAATTATAATTTTAGTCACTCAATGTAATTTTTCCCTGAGCAAATCTAGCAGAATGCATAGGTTAAATTTTATTTCCTTAAAATAGAACATTCAACATTTTTCTTTAAAATATCTTTTAAAATATGACAGTATTAAACAGATTCCTTACTTAATCCAAATTATTAAATGATAATAACTCTTTTGAAAATTTGCGAGTAAGAAAATACAGTTACATTAAAGAAATAAATAAATGACTAAAAAGTTTTTCACAAGATAAAATATAATTTTTTTAAACTGAAAAAGAACATTGCATAAAAAATCTCATTATATTGCTAAATAATGATAATAATAATTATAGTAATACAATTAAGTTTCATTAAATAGTAATAATAAGTAATTTTTGTTATATTTTTTCACTAAAAGAAAATAAAAGAATTTATAAAATAAAAAAAGAAAGATATTTTTTTTTTATTAAATATTTTTTAAACTTAAATATTAGTAATAAAAAGAAAAAGAAAAAAAATAACAAGTTAAAAAAATTCAGAAAAAGAAAATATAAAATTCACAATCTCAAACAAAAGAAGAGATATGTTTAAAAATATTTTATTAAATCTAAAAACAGTTACATTAATAAATTAAAAAAAAAAAAGTTTAACAATTCAGAAAAAGAAAATATAGAATTAACAAACTGAAAAAAGGAATTTTTTTTTTTTTTTAAATATTGCACATAACGTAAAAACAGTTACATTAATAAAAATAAAAAAAGTTTAAAAATTTCAGAAAAAAAAAAATAATAATAATAATAATACAGAATTAACAAAATGAAAAAAAAAAAAGAATTGTTAATTTTTTTTTTTTTTTTTAATTATTATTATTAAACTTAAAAATAAAAAATGAATAACTGTTTTAAAAAAAAATTCGCATGTTTTGAAATGAAATATGATAGTATTTTTACTATTGTAAACAAAGTGTAAGAAAATAAAATTTTTTAAAATTTTTTAGAAAAAAAAAAATAATAAATATTAGTTTTGAATTGTTTTTATAAATTTTCCAGAAAAAGAATTGAACTTTTTTTCACAAAAATAAAAATAAAATATAAATAAATAAATAAAATAAATAAATAAATAAAAAATAAAATAAATAATATATATATATATATATATATATATATATATATATATATATATATATATATATATATATATGTTTTGTAATTTATAAAAACGTAAAATAAATAAGGAACATGTGCAAAATATTTTTTTTTTTTTTTTTGCATGTTTAAAAATAAAATCTGATCGTATTATTAATAAAAATTTAAGAAAATGGGATTGTTTTAATATTTTTTCAAGAAAGAAATATCTCGAACAATATTTTCTAGTTGTTTAAAAAAATGTTCACAAAAATGAACAAATCACCAATATCATATGAATATTTTGAGAAAATCACGTCATTTATCAATCTCCTTGGACTATACTTTGAAGTTAAAAGCCATGGGGGGAAAACCTCTTCCCACCCCTATCTCGTAAGAGGTGAAAACATAAAGAAGAAAGCTCAAGGTAACGTCTCTGTAGCTCAGTCGGTAGCACGTTGGTCTCGCATGCTATAGATGGTGGGTTCAAATCCCCTACAGTGCAATATCGTTTTGTAAAAAATCTAGCGAATTAAAATAGGCAGTTAAATAATTAATTAATAATCAATACATTATTAAAATTTACTTATTAAAATTGATTAATGAATTACTCATTAAAAATTAATTAAAAAATATAATACATTGTCCTTTTTTCGGTTGATGACGTCATTCTCTTTCATGTTCTGACAGGTTTCTGTGTTGTCCCTTTAAGAAAACTCTACCCTCCGTCACATGTCTTGACAGGTTGCCAACGGATAAAAAGAAATTCTACCCCCGTCATCTTTCACGATCAAGCAACCAACCAACCATTCACTGTGTTGTCCCTTTAAGAAAACTCTCCCCTCCCCGTCACCCCTCCGTCACATGTCTTGACAAGAAGTCCAGGTTGCCAACGGATAAAAAAAAACTCTATCCCCGTCATCTTTCACGATCAAGCAACCGTTACGTCACTTCCGGTTTCCTCCCCCCCCCTCCCCCCCTACTATGACGTCACTTCCGTCGGTCAAAGCGCTGGGCTTACTACTTTTATCATTGACATCTTTTTAAAATTTTATGTTCGTTTCTACAGTAAAAAAAAAAAAGTACACACACACATATATATATATATTCAAGTACAAATAAATAAAGAAGAAGAAATAGAAAATTAAACGCAAACAATAATAAAGTGTTTTAATTTAATTTTTGAAAATGTATGCATCTTCACTTATTGTTACTGACACTGACTGCATAATAACATCTCTCATTGAAATTTCTTTTCTAAAATTGTTAAAATTTTAATTGTTGGGGGTAGGGGGACTCCCACTAACTTATTGATTTAAAAACACAGGCAAACAGCTTGGAAATTTTACAAGTTGTTTTTAATTATAAAACATAATTACATGGAATTGGATAAGTAAGCACAAGTAAATTTGTATAGTATTGCTATCAAAGTGCAAACTTTATAAAAGGCTAAATTCTGTGTGATTATATAAAACTATCTTATTTTAAATGTATCTGTACATTTAGTACAAAAACTTCTTTTATTGTTGTAAAAAATAATTAATTTTAAAAATACCGGAGATTTATATTGCAGTAATACTATATATAATATTGATGCAGGAAAGCGCTAGAACACGAGACATTTAATGTCGGGTTCGTGGGTTCAATCCCGGCATCGGATGCCGAATGTTCCGAAAATATCGATTTCCTCTAGTGAATAAAATAGTTCGAAAAGAAAGAGGCAGGTTCTAGTCGGTGAATTCATTTTATTCAACGATTATTTTTGACACAGTCCAATAAAATTGCCAATTCAGCAAATATGCTTAATACAATAAAATGAAACTGCCAATGCAATGAATAGTCTCGACGTAGTCCAAAGAAATTGTCAATGCAACAATTATTCTTAGCACAGTCCAATAAAATTGTCAATGCAACGAATATTCTCGAAGCAGTCCAATAAAACTCTCATTTGTATCCCAAAACCATGTACGAAGCATTAAAAACACCATTGGGCAGAAATATCACAGACTGTGACTCATATACAATGAAACAACAGTTCACTGCTCAGCACAGCTGTCAGAACTCAACTGAACCCGCAAGAGAGAACCAGTGATGCCAGATGGTCGAAAATTATTTCACCAAACACGTCTTCAAATTTCCCCAAATCAGGTTTTTTTTTTTCGAAAAAAATCCCCAACTTGATTTCTACTAAAAAGGGAAAATAAAAATTTTTTCAAAAAAAAAAAAAAAAAAAAAAAAAAAAAATCAAGCACATTTTTCTATGATTTCAGCTCAGATTTTTCCCCAAATGAAGGCAATTTTTGAAAAAAATCCCCAAATAACAATAAAGCTATGGAAAGTCTCTAGTCGTAGGGATAAATCATTCCGTTGCCAACATTGACAGAAAGTTGAAGAACTCCCTAGATTTGTCCCCAAAAATTTTAGAATTCCCCCAAAAAGTCCCCACAAACATTTGGTCCCCAAAATTGTCCCCAGAAGCCTCAAAACCCCCCAAAATTGTGACAAAATCCCCAGTCTGGCATCACTGGAGAGAACTGAATAGTGCTGAAATGCGTAGTCCCTAGATCATATGTGAAGTTAACCTACTTATTTTTATAATCTTGGCCGCAATTTGGTGATAAATCTAGCTAATTCTGCGCAAAAATTCAATGTAAAATTTCACAACTTCGAAACTTTGGCAACCCTAAACTACTATTTCGTGCTAAATTCGGTCATGAAGTTCGTCTCCAAATCACCAAGTTTGTCGCCAAGGCCGATCATAGTAGAAGTGAATATACTTCTATCTGTTTTCAGATTTACTGTAAATCTATGTTTATTTCAATAGCACATTTATTGCAGGAAAAAGGTTTAATCCTTTTCAAAAAATATAAAGATGATTGATAAATTAAAGTGATGTGCAATCGGGTGTGCTATAGAAGTTTCTTAATTGAAGTTAATAGATTTCTATTTGTTTCCAGCTTAACTCTAAATCAACTTTTACTGCAAGAGAAGATTGGTTTCATGAAAGATGTTTAATCCTTTGCAAAAGTATTAAGATGATTGATAAATATGTGATGTTTTATAGGGTATGCTATAGAAGTGTCTGAGTAGAAATAAATAGACTATTTGTTTTCAGATTAACTGTAAATCTACTTTTACTGCAACAGCACATTTGCTACAGGAAAGAGATTTAATCTTTTGCAACAATATAAAAATAATGGATAAATAAAGGTGATGTGTAATCGAGTGTGCTATAGAAGTGTTTGAGTAGAAGTGAATAAACTTCTATTTGTTTCTAGATTAACTGTAAATCTATTTTTATTACATCAGCATATTTAATGGAAAAAAAAAAGGTGTAATCTTTTACAATATTAAGGTGATTGATAAATAAAGATGGTGTGTAATCGTGTGTGTTAGGATTCCTAATAATCAGATAACAGAATATGATATTTGATGCCCCCTGTTTTGTTTAATTTCGAGACACTTTTAAAAGATTCCAAAGAAATCATGTGCTTCTTTGCCTACTTGCTAATCAGGGCCTGAGAACCATGTAGGAACCCAATTAAAATCCACTTAAAAGAAAATAAGAACATAAATACACGATCTGTTAAAAAACAAAATACCTAATTCAATTATTCTATTTCTGAAGTTGAATGAGAATGAAAACATTCCATGAAATCGTGTGACGATAAGTATTTGTGTGTTTGTATCTTATCAAATTTCAAGAGCTCACTTCAAAATGTCATCTGTCATTTTTACAACGAGGTGTTATTGAAAAGAAACTGGCAAAGGAAACTTGGATGACACGTGATTATACATTACTGAATAAAATTCGTAAACGACTTAAAAAAAAAAAAAAAAAAAAAAAAAAAAAAAAATGAATGTGGTTATAAAGCAGACTTATTGTGTGCTTTATAATTGGACTGGATGTCTTAATAAATTAAGAACTTTTGATTGAAATATGCATACACACTTTTTGCTTTTTTGCTTCCAAATTCAAAGAAATTATGAAGTGTTCAAACGAGCGGAAAAAAAAAAAAAAGAAGAAGAAGAAAATTACATTTCTAGAATCAGCGCCTAATTGTTGTGACCAAAGATCATATTTCCCGCATTATAGTATAAAACTGCAGTATTTTAAAATGTAAATGTATTCGGCATCTATATGAGTTAAATATCTAAAAGTGCCCAATTCTTAGAAGAAAATAATATTGAAACAGACTAATCTACGATTTTCAAAGTTGAAAAAAACCCAGTTCCATGCTTTTTATCAGGATTTTCTTTCTTTCTTTCTTTCTTTCTTCTTCTTCTTCTTTTTTTCTTTTTCTTTTTTTCTGAGGGGAGGGAGGGGGGGCTTTTCCTTGGTTTTTAAAAATATTTTCTTAGATTTTTTTTTTTTTTCATTTTTGTAATATGAAGTATATTAATAAGAAGACGATTAAAAAAAATCAAATGTTAAGTAGACTCACTTAAAAGTACAAAAACTTTGACTTATCGACATATCTCATCACAATATTGACCATGTCTTAGAAACCTTAAATTCAATTGACAGTAATATCCAGTTCACATATGAAATAGAAAATAATGGTTCCCTTCCATTTCTTGATACCCTCGTTTCTCGCACTGTAAATGGATTTTCAACCACTGTCTATCGTAAAAATTTTGCAGTCTCCCTTCCTCCCCATGCGCGTTCATGTCACCCACCTAACCAAAAAATGGCTGCTTTCTATACTTTTGTAAACCGTGCCCTTAATATTTGTTCAAATCCTATTTTATTGAAATCTGAAATTAAATACCTGAAAGCCTGGCAAGAAACTGGCCTGAGGCCAATTGACAGAGGTTATGACCCTTCCATTATAGACAAAGCTATCCAAAAATTACAACTCCCTCGTAAGTCAAAGTTTTCAAGTTTATTTTTGAAATAAACAACATAAAAGAACATAAAAGAAATTTCAAAAACCGTGATATACGTTCGAAAATTGTACAGAATGCCATAGAAACTGACCATTTACCTAATTTTAACAATACAAAAATAATCATACCTAACTGTTTAAATTATCATTCAATAATTTTTTTAGAGGGCTGGTACACAAATCAAGATTTTTCACCCCTTAATGAGGCATGCGCAGTTCCCGCTTAATACGTTGTACTATCTTAATGAAAGATGTTGTTCTTCTCAGCATTTACATTTGATATTTTTACTAATGAGGAGCCTGTAAAAGGCTTGAAACGTTTAAATTTATGTTTTGTGTTTTTATTGTTTTAAATTGTATATATTTTTAGTGTATATTGTCTGTCTCAGTTTTTAATGTGATTAAAATTTATTCAATACTTTCTTCGTATAAATAGTGAGAAAGTAAAAATGTAATCAAAAGAAATATACATGTAAAAGAAATAAAAACAAATATCGATCAAAAATGAGAGGTAAAAAATTAGAATATTAAATTTCTTTTATCAAAGAATAGCCTTAAAATTGTTAACATCTTATATATAAAATTTCATCTTAATGAATAAATTAGTTGCTTTAATCCAAACTTTTTTTTTTTTTTTTAATTTATTTTATTTGGCTGGAATCTGGCAACATCTAATAACAGACAAAAGAAAAAACTGTGAGGAGGAGGGGGGGGGAGGAAATGAGGAAAGAAAAAGTGCCATTTTCATTAAATTTCTTAAATCAAAGTCACAAATATGCGAGAAATTATGATCTTATTTCTCTTTTTTATCTGTTATCAAGATTAGCTTTTCCAGCTCTTTAGCATCTTTTTTCCTCATCTTAAGGATGCGCCATGATGTTGTTAGTTTCAAGGGGAGGGGGGATGCAGAGGATGGAGAGAGTCGAGGGAGGTTCAGTGAATGAGCAGGTGCCAGTCAATCGCATTCATCGAATTCTGCTACATAAAAGAACACATGAAAGAGTCTGGAAAGGATAGATGAAAATCTTTGCAGTTGGAATTGGCGCGATGCCAAACGATATAAATAGAAGTCGGGAGGCGAATCGAAAGGGACTAGAAAGGGAAAAAAACAAAGATGATAAGACAGAAAATAAATATTGGAGGGAATTTTTAATAAGTCTGAGAGTCGTAACCGTTTTTCTGTTTTAAAGGCTTGTAAAATGTAACGTTTTCAGTGAGCTCGTTTGTAAAGTAATGCATGGTTAGTTTTATTCTTGTTTAAATGTTCTAAGCTTAAGATATTTACGTTAAATAAGCATTTTGTTTGTTTACTTAGATAAAGTGATTGTATTTGTGTATAAATTTAAACTTGAGTTTATATTTTTTTTATAGGAGAATGAGAAAATATATAATAGTAGTACATGAAATTTTCTTAAAATAAATATTAAGAATTTTTTCTCAAAATCTAATGCTGAAAATAAAATGTGTTGTTATAAGATTTCTAATGCAACGTTTTCATTGAGCTCATTTACAGTAGAGTGGAGAGTTAATATAATACTTTTAAAGATTGTCAAAAATCGGTATATTTTTACTAAATTGATAAAAATATTTTGTTTTGATTATTTATGGGGGGAAAAAATGACAACAGCTTGACAGCTTTAAAAAATTTTAGAATGTTTATTTATGCATACATATATATTGTACAGCATATTAATAAATAAATAATAATAATAATTCAAAAAACAGATATGCTATTTCTGCCTCGATAAAAAGAGTGCACTTTTTCATTGCAATAGTGAATATTAGTTGCGTATATCACTAGTACCTATTTATTTATCACATGATCAAACATCATCTATGAAAAAAAACTTTTATTTTTTAAGTGTTTAACGAAAAAAGAAAAAAAAAAAACAAACTGTAAACTGAGTAGGTTTGATAGGCTAATAAATGAAGATTATTTTTAATCAAGCTATAATCTCTTAAAAAAAAAAAAAAGTTGTATGGCATAAAATTTTCTTTCAATCACATTGATACTTTTCATACTAATGTAAATCTATTCAAACTTTTAAAAATTCTAATTAGTAGTTTCTGACATTAATAATTTTGATTTCAATAATTTCTAATAACAATTTTATTTTTAATTGAAAATAATAATAATAATAATAATAAAATTAATTAATTAATTAACAAAAATAAACAAGCAAATAGTACTTGTTAAAACAAATACAGTAGAGCCTCGAGCCATCGTTTTTTACGGATTGCGCGGGGAAAAAAAAAAAAAAAAGAAAGAAAGAAAGAAAGATGAAAGCGGGAAAACGACGAATGAGGGTTATAGTCAAAACCCGAAGAAAGCAATGTTTATGGATACACACAATGCATACAGTATACTACTAATAAAAACTAATTTGTTACTTTTCAGACTGTCAAAGAAATAAATCAATGTTTTAAAACATTAAGTAAAATTTATTTTTAAAAATCAGTAATTATATGTTGGATTTTTTGTTCCTTTTTTAAATTAAACAGAATTTTTTCCAGATTTAGAACATTTTTCTGGTTCTTTTCTGTAATTTCACGTGCTTATATAAAATTTCGTGCATTTTCAAACGCCATAATTGCGTCATCGGCATGAAAATTATCCTCTCTTTCTTCGCCATTATTTTCATTTTTTGAAATCACACATTTCTTCTATGCTTCAGGATACCGCATGTCGCAACGTCTTGATTATTGCAAATATTGTCACTAAATTTTGTATCAGACACATCCTCTGCTACACGCAACCACTCTTCATCTGCATTATCAGCATCATCATCATTTTCTCGCCCTTCTGTTTGATATTCTTCATCACTTTTTTGGCACGTAACCACATTTCACGAAACAATTTTCTGGATTACTAAAGAGGTTACTTCCTGCTATGCATGAAATTGCAAAATGAATAGATGGTCCGGAGACATGGCATCACAATTTTGATCCTCCATGGAAATGAGGAAAAGAGCTATTTTAGCATGAAAGAAGTAATTCTAGTTTGTATGCCATATGGAACCGCTTGACCTTCAGGAGAAAATTTTTACAAGGTCAGAAGAAAATTTTTACAAGGTCAAGAGAAAACTTTTACAACGATGAATGTGGGAAAACGACTTTTTGAAGCACGATACATGCGGGTTTCGTTAACATTATTTAAATACAATTTGTGCACGGACCACAGAAATAAAACGATCGATGGGGAAAACGATGGATACGGGAACGATAGATCGGGGTTTCACTGTATAATCATAGTGTTGCAAATTATTTTATTTAGAAGTTTTCTGAAAGATAACCGATTAATGCTTCAAATATATTATTTTCATTCCTATATTTTTCAGTGGAGTAAAAAAATCTAATTTGAATTTTCCTGTTCAAATATTTATGGTAAGTTCAATTACAAAATAAATAAAGACCCATTAATTTTAGCGCAAAATCTTTATAATATTTTGATTTGTACCTAAATATCAAATAGATAAAAATATTTGAATTTATGAACGCGTTATTTATTTATTTATTTATTTATATTATAAACTATAGCAGATTTTGCTTACTTCGCCAGTCACAATATTTAATTAAAGGTTTTTTCAAAAAATATTAATTAATATATTGTAAATTACCGTATAAATATTAATTAAAAAGAAATTTCATTGAAATCGCTTAAAACCTCGCTTCGGCTCCTCGCTGCCTTAGGCAGCTTTTTTCTATTCTACACGCTATATGGGTTCTGGGTCCAGACTGCTCTTACTGGTGAGTTAACAAGAAATTTTAGTTTAGGTGCACTGGATGATGAGTGGTGCGACTATTACGTTTTTTAGACAAACATTTTTCGGATAGATTATCATCTTCACTCTATGACAACAGGTGGCAGCATCGAACAATCTTCCCATCTGAATAAACATTAATTAATAAAAAAATTAAAAATTCGAAAATCGGGCTTCGATGTGGGTCTAAACGGACCTCCATACAAAATTTTGTAACTCTCCGATCAGGCGTTTCCTAAAAAGCAAGCAACACACTTCTAAGTTCAACTTTGTTTTTTGTCACTTTCTTTTCCTCCATAAGGTTTAGTGTATAGTGAAAATACTGAAAGATTTTCTTTTATAAATTGGCATCTTTTCTATTAATTATCTGCAAAAAGTCACATATTGGCCCTTGGAGAATCGAACCCACAACTATCGCGTTACTAGCCCGACTCTCTATCTTCCCGTTTTGTTAATGCACCTACATTTATATAGAATTTAATTCGATTATTAAAAAATAATTCTGTTTTTAAAAAAATAATTTATTAAAATTATTATTTAAAAAAATTATCTTTTATGTTAATGCAGACGATTTCAATATTAGAGAAGTAGTATAACACCAAATAACCAAAAAAAGTCTATTTTATTCTCAGTATAAAAAAAAAAAAAAAAAATACGATTTTTTTTCGTTAAAAGTTAAATAAAATCGATAACTTTGTTTTAAATTATCGCAGATCGATGGTTCAACCATTCGTTTTAAAGGTATTGGCGAGCTCTTTTGAAAAATACCCATCATGAAAATTTACTCCCCTCGAGGGGGGACTCCCCCCCCCAGGGGTGAGGCGAGGCTCCTACATACACAAAAAAAAAAAATTCCCAGTTGACTATCTCTATTACAAAAAATATATATTCGTTTCATTTGGTTTAGTGCAGTCTATAGATGTTAAACTCTACTTACCTGCAATTTCCCCCATAGACGTAATGTATTTGAATAATTTTGAATGTCTCTGTACACGAACCACTTGCTTCATCTCAACGAAAAGCTTTGTATAGCATCCCTATATGATACACATTTAGAATACCAAGTTTGAACTTTCTGCCATAATTTGTTTTTGAGATATGCTGATAACAGACAGACACACACACACACACAGACCATTTGCTAAAAACATGATTTTTGTATTCAGGGGACCTCAGAACATGTAAATATAACAAAATCTCCCTTTCGAAAATTTGGCCCAAAAACAATACTTTCTCTACCTTATGGGTAAGAGAAAGTAAAAATGGAATACATAAAATAGCATGCATATAGCAACTTGTGGTGTTCATAACTGCGTTATTAGAAGACTTTGAAGTGCCAGTAAATGTTTGATAATTAAAAGAGATTATAAGTTTTTTCAACCAAAAATCACTCTCTCATTTTTTTTTTCCTTTCAATAATATCCATAGGTATAGTAATTTATATAGATCTATCATCACATTTTTATAATGCAAAAATTTTTGATGCCGAAAAAATTTTTGGCATCAGCCATATAGTGGTATTGAAACCAACTCAGCAATCGTAATAGAATAGAATGTTGATGAATTTTCAAAATGTCGAAATATTGCGTCTTTTAATTCTTATAATAAATTTATAAAAAGAAATGGGATAAGTTATCATAAAAATAAATTATATTTGACTAAATTATGAAAAATATATTTTTTATCATCAGTTGCTTTATTATTATTATGAAATAAAAACTGTTTTGATTTTTAATGGAATACGGTTTTTAAAGTTTGATATTTTTTAAGATTTTATATTAGTAAGTAATATAGAATTTTCAAAATTCTTTTAAATACAGTTAGCAGCGGCGTAGGTAAAGAACGTTAGTTTTAGTACATAAAAAGAGTTTAACTTTAAATATTAACTAAATTAATAACTATATAAAAGAAAAAAAAAATGAATTTGAAATTGTATCTGCAGTTTTTCATTCAATTAAATTATTCATAAATTTTATTTTCTTAATTATCTGTGTGTATTCACTCGGAGAGATTAAAAAAGAAATTAGATTTAAAAAAAAATATATAAAAAATCGCGGGAAAATAAGTGCGGGAAAAGCGCGCTTATGAAAAATTTTTAAGTGGGATTTTTTTTTAATATTGCGTGATTCTCGCGATCCCGCGCTGTAACGCGAACCCTGACTAAGGTCATTTATCAAGTGGTTTCAGAATTGTATTATCTATAGAAGGGCAGAAAAAAATTAAAGTGTCTTTTTCTGCTGCCAAAGTAACTTTTACTGATTCAATTAGGTAGTAGTTAAAAAATTAACTATTTGCTTAAAGTTAATATAACTCTTATATGGTGAAAAGGCATAATCTTTCACTGAGTTTATGATATTCAAGAAGAATATTGACAATTGTTCATTAAACATATTTCCTGTTTTACATGATCATGTGGTGGTGGAGATGAATGGGACATTCCCCACTATGTGCTAATTTAAAATTGTACACAAGAATTATATTAAAACAAATCGTAAATAGATTTTCAATATTTTTATAACCTGTAGTTCAGTAGTTATAACGTGGAATTATAAAAATAGCATGGATTTAGAGAAAAACAGATTGAAATTAATAGTTCCGATTTTTGTTTATAATAATTATGTTTAAAAAAATTATAAGTTAGAATATTCAATGCAACTTAAATCAATAATATCAATAATTAAAAAATAAATAAATAAATAAACTAATAATAATTTGATTAAAATCACAATTTCAATAAAGATAATTAAATAAATCCTGGTGATTATTAATGTAATGCAGAATAGAATGCTTATTTGACCCGATCAGTCGAAAACAAAAAATTATCTGAATAATCTGTACTCTATTATAATGATTTATATTTTTCTAGTGTCTTATTTATTTATTTATTTTTAGATTAGATCTTATTAGATTACCAAAGCCTAGAGCACTAGGAACTGCGCGAACCAAAGGACTTTTGCCTTTTGATGTTAATTTGAGTCAATACATCAGTTTATGTTAATTTCAGTAACTTCATAGTGTGTAATAAAATCACATAAACCAATTTAACTTAAATTTATTTAATTTCTTTTTTATTTTATTTTTTTTGTTAACTCCAGTCCTGTCACATTCATCCCCATAGGTGGGGACGAATGGGACCATGCACATGCATGTAAAAAAAAAAAATATATATATATTATTAATTAAAAATGATAACTTTTTATTAAAGTTAGTATGTTTATGTGTAACTGATTACTGAAGTGTACTTATGAGCAATGTTACAAAATTCTAATTTACATAGGGTGAACGTTATTAATAAAAAAATTCATTCCATTCATCCACACTCTCTCCTAGATTTATAAACAAAATAAGTCTTAGTGAAACAAACAGTTTACAAAGTTTTAAATAGTTTTAAAAATATAATAGAAGGGAAGAACGGACCGGTCAAAGTACTGGCGAAGGCCACATATAAGCGAGACGTATTAATCCTGGACGATTCCCATGCCCCAGCCCGCCCGATTGCCGCTCTTCGATGTCTTTTTCTAGTCAATTTGGTCCTCTTATTACTTCCGGTGTGAGCTTTTTTTTTTTTTTTTTTTTTTTTTTTTTTTTTAACACACTTGACATTGTGAGTTTTTTTGCTTTCCTTCCCATGCTATTCCTATGGGGTTTTTTAGCTTTCCCCCCCTCTTTTTCTACATTCTAAACTGGCGGTGGAATATTATATAACAGGCCCCAGAAACCTCATTATACCGCCTTATTCTTTAAAACATTAAGGGGGGGGGAACTCCTCCTTCCCCCCTCAAGCTACGCCCCTGACAGACACACACGTATATATATATATATATATATATATATATTTAAAAATCCTATTGAAAAATAAATTTAACTCTAAACTCATATTTAAATGTAAAATTCAAGAATAAAACAAATCAGCAAAAACTTAACAAAATTAATAAACAAACTAAAACCAAATAGTGTACGAAGAATAACTTTAACAAAAACCAAAACTAGAAATAAAATAGAGCGAAATTGAAATTAATATGGAGACATGCGGCATGGCTTACAACATGCACTGCAGGGTTAAATTAACCCTCAAATGCCTGATTAATTTTTTAATAAATTTAAAAATGTTTTATTTTTACCTCTGTAAAATAAATCACAGGAAAAATACTTCAAAAAATCGAACTTTATTTTAACTATGGTTTACAGCTAAAAAGCAATTCATTGCCAATTGGCAAACATGAGGCATTAGAGCTTCAATATTATTCTAATAATACTGTAGAAGACAAAATTGGGTATGTTGTCGAAAGGCAACACTAGGCATTTAAGGGTTAAGACTACTATATAACAGGCTGAATCATTCGCCGCCATTTGTACGTCAACTCCGTCATTGCTAAACTTAAGATTACTATATAATAGTCTTATATAGTCTCATATAATAATCTTATATGGTAGTTCGTCACTGCCAAACTTAAGACTATTATATAATAGTCTTATATAATCTCATATAATAGTCATATACAATAGTCTTAGTTTTAGCAATGACGGACTTGACGGACAAATGGCGGTGAATGATTCAAGTAGAGTGTCTTTATCCATTCTAGGCACCCTAGTACGGACCCGAGAAATCTGAAAATTACTGGTCCTGCGAACCAGGTAACTTTATTTTCTTAATTTCTACCCCTTAAAGTTAATATTTTAAAATATCCTTACCATGAATGAATGAAATAAAAGGAATTTGGTTAATCTGAATTCGAATAGACTGTCATAATTCATTAGTTATTTAGTAATGTTTAATAATAATAATAATAATTATTATTATTATAAAGGAGAATGTGAAATGTATAGATTTATATTTAAATACATAAAATAACTGAAAAAAAAATTGGATTTATTTACACATGTATTGTTTAATAAATCTAAATGTTGAGTAATGGGAGTATCTGGATATTTTGAAATTTATATTTTAATGAAACTTTAAATCCAATCAAAATATATTAATATAAAATTAAATATTGTCTGTTCAATTGAATTTGGTATTTTAGAATCTGAATCTAAATATATTAATTACATTTATTAATATGTTTATTATTTAATAAATCTAAAGGTTGAGTAATGAGAAAATCTTGATATTTTAAAATTTATATTTTAATGATGTAATTGTTAATTTTTTCTAGATTAATTAAATTTAACTAAGATTTACAATCCCAGTATTTCAGTTGACTTACAATTTAAAAACACCAAATGCTGGATATCAACATTCCATGAATAATATATATATATATATATATATAAGTAATTTATTATATTTTTTTTATTATTCAGTTATTTGTGTTCTGTTCCATAAATACAGTCTCTCTCTCTCTCTCTCTCTCTTTTTTTTTTTTTTTTTTTTTTTTTCTTTTGTTTTTGTTTGTTCATTTTGTTATGATCAGTTCAAATAGAAAACTTTTCATTAGAAAAACTCCTTCTTTTGATGTTTCTATATGTTTTGTGTTTTCATTGGAATTAATTTAAAATGAGTATCCTATTTTTGAAATCTAAATTTAAAAATACTGGTCAAATTTGCTTATCTGGGTTGTTTTGCAAATTGTTTTTCATCTATTTATTTTTCGTTCTCATTCTTATTGTTTGTTATCATAATATATATATATTTGTATATATATAATGTTAACAATTGCAAATAATTATGAAATTTAACATTCAAGAGATACATTGTTAATGCCAACTCTATAATTTATTAATAATAAATTTTATTATCAGCTGTGTATTTATAAAGTCGAATATTCATACAAATTTGTTTTAGTAAAAGTTAACTATGCTAACAACGCGTATCACGTAAATAAATCAAAAAAAAAAAAAGAAAAGAAAAGAAAAGAAAAGAAAAGAAACAAAAAAAAAAAAAACATATAATTAGATCTTGTATCAGCTTGAAAAAAAGAAAAGAAAGAAAGGAAGAAAAAAGAAAAGAATGTTGTTAAGATAATTATGTATTTCTCATTAATACAAATAACTTATTGACTTATGATTAATATCATTTTGAAATTCATATTCGTCCCTAATTAAAAACTGCTAAATAAAAGAAGAACAAATTTTCTTTATCTGAAAAGAAAAAAATAATCTGATGTGTCACCACACGACTTTCTCTTACCCTGAAGAGATAAGATAACGAATACTGTTATATAAACCTTCGTTACAAGCAATTTAAAATAGTCTTCAGAAAAGTTTCATTTGACAAATAATTCTGTATGAGGGGGGCTACCGCCCCCTCATACAAATCATACCCCATATACGTCCCCGTTTCAATATTTTACTTCCATTTAAGGAGAATTCAAAAGCTGTTATTAAATTTAAAAGTTCATTCCAAATTATTCAGACGACTTTCACCCGCACAATTTCTTGAAGCACATAAATTTTAATAATTTTTTTTTTCCATTAACAACCTTATGTTAACTTCAAAATACAACATTTAAAATGCCTGAAATTGTTTGTTAAGTTATTCTCATAAAAGGCATAGACAAAGATTAAACGTTAAAAACATGACTTATTCTATTCAGGGAGCTTCAATATTCAGGGGACCTCAAACTCGTGTAAATATGCAAAAAACAAAAGCTATATATTTAATAAAATTGAAAAGTATCAATATTCAATAATTATCTAATTATTTAATTAAAAAAAATACTTTATTTACCACATGAGTATGAGAAATTACATTTAATTTCTGAACAGTTTTCCTGAACATTAATATATATAATGACCCTCATCTGTCATGAACGAATCCGGTTAGTACCGCTTCAAAACAGAAACTTTTGGCAGCCATTTTTTTTCCGTTTGTTTAATTCAACTTAGGAAACATACATATCATTTTCATACATGTTTTGTATCGCACATATTCTTATTTATTTCCTATAAAACCTTGAAAAACTATTCAATTGTAATGTCTAAATTAAATATAACGGATCACTGGCTATTATAAACATGAACCTATAAATAGAATTATGTAACTTCATGATTATAAACAACGCAATAATAAATAAAAACAAACCAAAACTGTTGCCATTCAGAAAATACAAATTCCAAATGGACAACTTTTTAATTCCGAATGAACGACTCTTTGACTTCTTCATTAAAAAAACGCTTAAAATATTTCTAAAACATATTAAAGCCTTAAAAATCTTAAAATATTTGTAAAAACGCATTAAAGCCTTATTTTTAATATTTTTATCAAACTTCATTGTTTGTTTACATTGTAAGGTATGATTGGCGTCGAGTTTAGTACGTAAATGCCGCCAGTTGATTTTAGTTTTGAAATTAGTGTAAAATGATAGTTGGGATAGAATGTTTGGTTGGGCAAGTAAAAGTCACCAGTTGAAATGAGTATTGAAAGTAGAGTAGTCTAAGGTGATAATGTCGAGTCAAGGTAAAATGTTCGGTTGAGAATGAGAAAGTCCCTAGCTGGATCCTGGATATTTTGGCGATGTTGTGGGTGAGATAGCTGATTGGAGGTATCGAGTAGAGGTGAATTTGGGTTAGCATGGAGTGTCTGTAGTTATTGGATAGTTAGTTAGAAAATTTGAAAACAGGATCTGCGATAGTCTTAAAAAAGAGTATTTTGGTAAAATGAAGTGAATCGTTTTTTCTTATTATGAGGACTTTAAATACGCAAGCGAAGTGATGACGTCACTTGCCGTTCGTGGATACAAGAAAAATATTTCCTATGTTAAACGCCCCATGGATTTTTCGTAAAAAATTATTAAAAATCGAGGGAAATTATTTCCCGATTTTAATCCCCATATTTAGGTTTAGATATGTATTAGTTATCATGTGCATGCGTTAGATTAAGTTGTTTTTGTTTTAAAATTAATAAAATTTGAATTTTAAATTTCAAAACTCTAGATTAAAAAAAAAAAAAAAAAAAGAAACTTCCATATTCCATTGAAAACATAAACATTTCATTTCAAAGGATGATATTTACACAATAAATATCCAACTAATATACTAATTAAAAGGAAAATGATAAATATTCTATCATAATTTGAAGTGAAATTTGTTTTCAAATGTCTAAATAAAGTATCTGATATAAGATACTAATATGTTGCAGCGGAATAAATTTGATATCGGTCATCCTTGGCAGAAAAAAAAAAAAAAATATATATATATATATATGTGGGAAGTTCCTTGCACAGCCAACAGATGGCGCTGCCTCTGATGCTTATCTTTGAATGAGATGACGGACGGGAGTCAGTTGAGATCTGGCTGCAGTGGAGATCGTTTGAGACCGTCAGCGCGAAGGCTGACAGGCTGATTTTCTCCTAATTAGAGCTTGTTGTGCTCTTAATAAGTGTGTAGAGCCATGGAGGGCTCATTACTTCATTTTTTACTATTTGATAGCACGCGTAGGTGCTTAAATGTTGTCATGTTACGGATATACTGATCAAGAGAGTTTATTATGTGCTAAGCCTCGAAACCAGAAGTTGGTTAATGATAGGAAGTCTGCTATTATATACTAACCCTTATATTTAATCTGTTTTGTGTATGTTACGTAATAAATGTCTTCGTTATCTAAGTTGCAGCTCATCATTGCCCCACCCCTAGACACCCAGCCAAGATTCTACAAGTGGGGACTCTACCGCGATATTACCACCAACAAGTTATAAAAGGTAACTGTTATTGTTATATATTTATCATTCTGTTTGATAGTGGATAATAATGATTAATGCATTGAGCAAAAAGAGTTTGAGTTACTATTTTGAATTAGAAATTAATGGTGAAATATTTTTTTAAAACACTTTTGGTTTCAATGTGTGATGAAATAAAATAAATATATTACTTGAGAAGAATGAATAGAAATAAGAATTATGATTGAAAAAATATTCTGAGTAATCTTTTATAATTTTGCTTATTACTGTTTGCAATAATATTTTAACAATATTATAACAATATTATTTTAAAACGAAAGTGATAACAATTATTAAATAGAGAAAAATAATGATAATGGTGATATTATATGAAATATGTGTAATAATTAAGAAATATATAAGATGATCTTAAATATTCTGTTGTATAATACAAATTGTTCTGCATGTGGTTATTTAAAAATCATGATAATTTTGATTTGAGAACAAAAACCATAGAATCATTTTTTGAGAAAATTGTTCTCATATTATTTTGTTTCTATTTAAGTATGATATTAATTTGGTAGAAATATTGAAATATTTTTTGGTATAAATAATTATTTAGAGTTATAATGGCCCAAAACGTGTTACAAGGCATTAGAAAAGCCGATTTAAGAACAATTGCTGAAGAATTAGGCCTAACTGTTCCGGCGGAAGCTAAGGTACTTGAAATCAAAACTTTAATTGAGAGTTCTGATATTTATAAAAATGATTTAGAATTTGTTAGAGGTGTTATTAAAATGCTAGTAGAAGAACAAAAGTTGAAATCTGTAGAAGAACAAACCAAAATTGAGATAGAAAGAATTAAATTATCCCAGTTAGAAAAAGAAATAGAGTTACAGAATTTAAAGTTACAGGCTGCAGCAAATAATTCTAGTAATAATGTTGAGCAATCAAATTCAGAAACTACTTCACAATCATTAGAAAATTTAATTAGAAGTATTCGAACTTTAACCATTTCAGTACCTGAGAAACCGGAAGCTTTGCACTTATTTTTTCAATCCCTTGAAAAAGCATTCGTTTCTAAAAATGTACCGGCTAAATTTAAATCGGAAATATTGATTAATTTATTGGGAGATAAATGTAATCAGGTTCTTGCGTACGTAACCACCGAAGAAATTAACGATTATGAAAAAGTTAAGGAATTAATTTTAAGACAATTTCAACCAACGCCGCGTGAATGTTTAAGTAATTTTAAAAATGCGTTGCGTAATCCCTCAGAATCTCATGTCCAATTCGCTTCTCGTCTAAGCGCTTCTTTCGATTACTATTGTAGATTGAGAGGGGTTAACGACGTTAAGCAATTGTGTGATCTTATAGTTTCTGATAAATTATATGAAACGTTGGATTCTAGAACTAAGGAACATATTAGTGTTCGAGAAGGTCAAAATTGGTTTTTAAACCCAACGAATTAGGTCGGGAGTGTGATTTATTCTACTCTTCTAGAGGGAAATCGTTAATTGAAACTAATAATAATACGCGAAACGAAAGTTCAGAGAATAAGCGGTTTGTAAACAAAACTCCTTTTAGAAAGACACATTATAATAATAAAGATCCCATAATACGTAATTCGGTATCTAATCAAACTCACGAAAAGCATGAAAGAATGTGTTACATTTGTGGTGCAAAAGGGAAAACATTTCATTTCGCTAGAGTGTGTCCTAAACGTATTTCAGAGAAAAAAGAATTCCGTGAAAATCTTCCTACGAATTCAGTAGTTCAATCCGAAACAAGTCCGATTAACCTAATTGTTAATGAGCTCGAATACGTTGATATTTTAGTGGATGATATCCCACTTAAAGGGTTAAAAGATTCAGGTTCTTCGATTCTAATTGTAAATAAAAATAGCATTCCACAGACTAAAAATGTTATTTCTTCAACTACTCTAGTTAGCTGCTTTAATGAAAAGAAAGATGCAAATCTGACTGAATTTAAAATATCTTTACCTAATCATGATTCAATAAATGTAATCGGAGCTTTTTGCAACAATTTGTCATGTGACGTAATTCTGCCTGGTAATATCTTTCATATTTTGAAACAACAAAATAAAGAGGAAACACGTGTTTCGAATTTCAGCGACGTAGGGGGGAAAGATAGTTTTCTGAGTTCGGGGGAAAGCAATTTCGATGAAGCAAATGAGTGTTCTTTTCCTGTATTCGATCGAAAGGAAAATGAAATAGATTCTTTTTTTTTCAAATATGTGCAATTTTTCAGAAGAAGAAAAATTCGATGTCAGTTATATTTTAGATAAGTCGTTAAAAGAGAGATTAAGCGAATTAATAAAAAGTTATAAGCCAGTTAAAACAAAAAGTACTGATTTAAAAATGTCCATTATTTTATCTGATGATACACCAGTGTGCTTACGCTCTCGCAGATTATCATTTGTAGAGAAATCAGAGGTGGATAGACAAATTGACCAGTGGTTAAAAGATGCTATAATTAGAGAAAGTACGCCAAATTATGCTTCGCCAATAGTGGTGTGTAGGAAAAAAGATGGAGGAATAAGGTTATGCTGTGATTATCGTGCTTTAAATAAGAAAATAATTAAAGATAAATACCCGTTGCCAAATATTGAAGATTTATTTGATAGATTAGGGGAGGGTAAAGTTTTTTCGACACTAGATTTAAAGAATGCGTTTTTACAAGTTGATGTAGAGGAAAAAAGTAGGAAATATACAGCTTTTGTGACCGATAATGCCCAGTATGAGTTTCTAAAAGTTCCCTATGGATTATGTAATAGTCCCTTAGTATTTCAAAGATATGTAAATTATGTGTTTAAAGACTTATTAAAAGATGGTACTGTAATTATTTATTTAGATGATATAATTATTCCATCTAAAGATGAGAATGAAGGGTTAGATAAATTAAAACGTGTGTTAGAAACGGCATCAAAATTTGGTCTAGAGTTAAATTTAAAGAAATGTCAGTTTTTGAAACGTAAGATCGATTTCTTAGGTCACATAATTGAGAATGGCACGATTAAACCCTCAGTAGAAAAAACTCTTGCAGTCCAAAATTTCCCAGAACCCCGTAATGCTAGGGAAGTGCAGAGTTTCTTAGGTTTAACGGGTTACTTTAGAAAATTTATTCGTTCATATGCCAACATAGCAAGACCACTCAGTGACTTATTACGTGCTTCCACTCCATTTAAATTCGAGCAAGAGCAGAAATTAGCTTTTCAAAAGCTGAAAGACATTTTATCTAATACGCCTGTCTTACATCTTTTTAAACAAGGCTATAAGTTAGAAGTTCATACAGATGCGTCTAAATTAGGATTCGGTGCAATCTTACTACAAGAAGATGACGATGGACAGTACTATCCAATCCATTATATGAGTAAAAAGACCTCTGTACAAGAAGAAAAATACTGTAGTTATGAGTTAGAAGTGTTAGCGATAGTAGAAGCCCTTAAAAAATTTAGGAACTATTTATTAGGTAGTAAATTTAAAATTTATACTGACTGTCAAGCGTTCACTAAAACTTTAGATAAACGTGAATTGACACCTAAGGTAGCCAGGTGGTCTTTCCTGCTACAGGAATTCGACTACGAAGTAGAACATCCACCTGGTAAACAAATGCAGCATGTTGACGCGCTTAGCAGACACCCTGTAATGACTGTAACAACTGATACCCTTACTCATCGTATTGCTACTGCTCAAGAAAATGATGAGTTTATCAACACTATGAAATCTCTTTTACAACAGAACCAAAATGACGAATATGTGTTAAAAAATAATGTTTTATATAAAGTGTTAAATGATAGGGATGTACTAATTGTCCCAGAGATCATGCAAATCGAGGTCGTAAAGAAATGTCATGCCTTAGGACATTTTTCGGCTAATAAAACTGAAGAGTTAGTTAAACGAGAATATTACTTTCCTAATATGAAAAAATGCATGGATAATGTTGTAAAAAGTTGTGTAGAATGTATACTTGTAAATAAGAAACAGGGAAAAGGAGAAGGTTTTTTGAACCCTATCCCTAAAGGAGATATACCATTATCCACGTATCACATCGATTTTGTGGGTCCATTACCAACCACTAACAAAAACTACAATCACATTTTCACCGTCATCGATGGATTTAGTAAATTTTCGTGGCTACACCCGGTGAAATCAACTTCTTCAGCAGACGCCTTGCAAAAATTAAAACAGCAAGCTGCTATTTTTGGTAACCCCGCAAGAATAATATCTGATCGTGGACCTGCGTTCATATCTAAGGAGTTTACAGATTACTGTGTATCCGAGGGAATCGAACATGACACCATCACAACCGGAATCCCAAGAGGGAATGGTCAAATTGAGAGACTTCATCGAACAATCATTCCTGTATTATCCAAGTTATGTATAAATGACCCTAACAAGTGGTACAAGTTTGTTGAGGCTGTTCAGAGAACTATTAATTCCACCGTATCGAGAAGTACCAAAAGAACTCCGTTCGAATTACTCACTGGAGTAACAATGAGAAAGAAAGAAGATAAGAGAATACTTGAACTCCTCGAAGAGGAAAGGATAAATTCCATGCTTGATAATCTTAACACCATTCGTGAAGAAGCAAGAAAAAACATTCTTGAGATTCAAGAAGAAAATCGCCGATGTTACAACAAGAAGAGAAAGAAAGCCCATGTATATAAAATTAATGATCTAGTTGCCATCCAGCGAACTCAGTTTGGAACCGGCATGAAACTAAGACCAAAATTCTTAGGTCCTTATAAAGTTGTGCGAGTAAAGACCAAAGACAGATATGAAGTCGAGAAGATAGGTGATCACGAAGGACCTATACATACTAGTACTTCTGCAGACCATATGAAATTATGGTCCACAAACTAGACCTATAAACTTTAAAGAAAAAGTTAACTGTGAATTTTTATGTACATAATTTTTTTTAATGTCTGTTTCTCTTTTTTGTTTTTTTTTCTTTTAATTGTATTTTGCAGATATCCTTTAGTATCCCAGGCTGGTTTACGGTGAGGTCACCGCACATCAGAATGGCCGAGCGTTGTGGGAAGTTCCTTGCACAGCCAACAGATGGCGCTGCCTCTGATGCTTATCTTTGAATGAGATGACGGACGGGAGTCAGTTGAGATCTGGCTGCAGTGGAGATCGTTTGAGACCGTCAGCGCGAAGGCTGACAGGCTGATTTTCTCCTAATTAGAGCTTGTTGTGCTCTTAATAAGTGTGTAGAGCCATGGAGGGCTCATTACTTCATTTTTACTATTTGATAGCACGCGTAGGTGCTTAAATGTTGTCATGTTACGGATATACTGATCAAGAGAGTTTATTATGTGCTAAGCCTCGAAACCAGAAGTTGGTTAATGATAGGAAGTCTGCTATTATATACTAACCCTTATATTTAATCTGTTTTGTGTATGTTACGTAATAAATGTCTTCGTTATCTAAGTTGCAGCTCATCATTGCCCCACCCCTAGACACCCAGCCAAGATTCTACATATATATATATATATATATATCGCCAAATTATCTGGCGAATATAATTTAATTCCTTTCAAAAATCATGGTTATTTTAAAAACTTATATATTAAGAGTGGCATGTATATTTTCGTAGTACGTTTTTGATCGCCAAATACAAAAACGCCAAGGACAACAGAGTTTTGAATTTTAAAATTAAAATTTTGTCAATTTGACAGCAAAATAACTCAATCTAACACATGCACATGATAACTAATACATATATATACCCAAATAGGGGGATTAAAATCGGGAAATAATTTTCCTCGATTTTTAATAATTTTTTACAAAAAATCCAATGGGCGAATAACATAGGAAATCATTTTCTTGCATCCACGGACGGTCAGTGACGTCACACTTCGCTTGCGTATAGAGCACTTAATGGAACACTGGGATGTGTTGTTGCTGTTGTGTTGTCGGGCCTATATTTTTTGACAACCAGCAGTTTTTTTATTGTCATTCATATTTATTGATCGGGTAGAATTTTTTTAATTTCAGAACGAAAATTATAAAATATCGAAACACATTTGATTTATAAACAAAAATTGAAAATACATTTAAATGATCACGTGGTAACCATCATGATCTAAACATTGTTTTCAAGATTTATCGTTCACATTCCGTTATTTTTGACGGGGTTATATACTAGTGGTAAAATATTATAGTAAATCAACTCCACTAATTACTTTCAATATAAAATAATGTTTTCGCTTAATCATTGGCAGTCCTGTATATCTTCTAAAGATTATGTGCACATCATATTGTGCACTTAAGTATAATCTTATATTAATAATATATAGCACAGCCTTAAATGCACTTCCATGAATTTCCAAGTATTATTCCACTATATTCTAGTTATTTTGTGTAGCCATGTAAACGAACGGGGAATAATTTTCATACCATATTCTACACTAGCAGGCTTTGCCCGCTTCGCTGGTCACTATATTTAAGTGATTTAAAAAAAAGAATCAGTATTTTTTATACTGTTCTAAAAAAAAAAAAAAAAAAAAAAAAAAAAAAAAAACATTGAAATTGCTTAAAATCTTAGCTTTGGGCTCTCGCTCACTTCGGCAGAGACTTCTTCACCGCAACGTCTTGGTACTGGATAATTTAATTTAATTTATAGAAATGTCAATAATAGAGGAAAAACTGCATTAATCATTTTCTTTTTGATAATAAACAGAACGGAAAACGCATAATATTTTACATTGAGATATTTTGTATAATTAGACCAATTGAAAAAAAAAAAAAAAAAAAAAAATGCTTTTCCTTTTTTTCCCCACTCGCCTTTAAAATAGAATTGAAAAAAATTGTGCAAAAACATTGAAAGATCTTGGATCTCTTGGCGGAATTTGAAATTTGGCACTGAAGAAGCTCAGACCTTTCTCACCAAAATGTTTACTTATGCATTTGCGATACCATATCAACTCATTGCCGAAATGACAACAAAATTATAAATAATTATACGATAAAAAAAAAAAAACTTTTTATATATCTTGTTTTTAAATTTTCTGTTGAACTTTAAAGCTATAGAACTACATTAGCACTTTATCAATGTGTAGAAATTTTTTTAAGTGATAATGACGTCAATGTTTGTGGGGTGCGTAATTTAATTTTTTACACTTTTTTAATATTCACGTTTAATTAAATATATTTATTTTTATGTCGAAAGAAAATTAACTCGTAATTTTTTTTGCCAACAAATAAATTACAGCTAATGTTTATTTTCATATTTTAATTAATTAAAAGAAAACTTTGCAACGTAATATCTTTATAACTTGATGTATGTAGTGTCCACACAAAAAATAAACAGTTTTTAGAGCTATTTTAAAAAGTATAACATCTATGCAGTACCTTTTTAAAAAATTCATTAGTTTTTACTAAAAAAAAAATGACCAACTTTTACTACCAAAGTAGTTAAATCTAGACCAATCAAAATTAGGAGTGGTCCACCCGGATGTGTTCCCGACAAACTCTTTGCTTTATTTATAATATGAAACATGTTTTTATGCACATAAAAAGTATATATTCGTTTCATTTGTTTTAGTGCAGCCTATAGATGTTAAACTCTACTTACCTGCAATTTCCCCCATAGACATAATGTATTTGATTTCTCTTGGGCGTCCCTGTACACGAACCATTTGCTTGATCTCAACGAAAAGGTCAGTGTTGCATCTCTATATGATACAGATTTAGAATACCGAGTTTGGACTTCCTGCTGTTATTCATTCTTGAGATATGCTGATGATATACACGCATACATACAGACACACACACAGAGTAACCGCATGCAGAAACATGTTTTTCAGATTCAGGGAACCTGAGAACGTGTAAATATAACAAAAACTCAATTTCAAAAATTTGACTAAAAACCAATACTTTCTCTATCATATATACTATATGCGTAAGAGAAAGAAAAAAAAAAAAAAAAGAGGGCTGGGGTATATCGATAATCGGAAACACTGAAATAGCTTCCCTTTACGCATTTCTTTCAATATGTATTTAGAAAAAAGAGGGAAAGAGTAGAATAAAATAATGTGTGTTTGTGATAAATTTGTGTGTCTGTAGATGTGAATTATCAAACGTTCGTTGATGCTTTCCACTGTAAGAACGGAAAAAAAAAAAAAAAAAAAAAAAAAAAATAGAAAACTTATGTAAAAATGGAAAAATTCCAACAGATAATTTATGTTTTCTGAAATTACAGAAATTTGGTTTGAAATCAATTTGTCAAAAGAAATAAATAGTTGTTTTTTCTTTGTATCCAGATGAAACCTGTAAACGCTGATACAGATTTCATCTGGTGGTTACATATTTCTTTTTTGTTTTGCATACGAAAAATTAGTATCAAAACAGGATTGAGGAATGCTATGAGCAGAATAAATTATACTTTCGTTGTTGAGAGGTAATATTATCTCTAACAATGTGGTGGGCTCTGGTTCGATCCTGTCTGATAGAACTGGGAATATTATTTAATACGGGAATTTTTATGGTATACACCACGGAAAAAGTCTTGTTTACAAATATCATCTACATTATTCTGTTACAGCAAATTATTGTCATTTTATTTTTCACATATCATATGGATATTTTCTGGCAATATTTTCTGAAATTCAATTAATATTATTATTATGAGAAACCATAATGATTCAATTTCGTCCGTGTCGTCTGAAACATAGGTTGCTACGCCATGTTTTTCAGAATTTCGATGATAGCTATGCCTGTACTAACTTTGAATCGCATTGAATTTGATTAATAATGATGGTTTTGTAAATTTATAAGTATTTATTTGCTTTGAATTATTCAAGAGAAGGATCTTATATATTATTCAATGAATATCACATCTGTTTCTCATATTATATTGAACCGAAGCATCCTAAATTTTTGTATAATATACGCAATACTAAGAATCATAAAAGTGTGTTATTTCAATACATTAGTATAGAGAGCAATATAATAAATTTAAAATGCCATCATCATTTAATTTTATAAATTGTTAAAGAATATTTCAATATTATAATCATTTTTATTTATTTTTTCTGAAGTTTTAATTCCCCCCCCCTTTTTTTTTTACGCATAGCCCCACCAGTGGCCAAGCGGCTCTGCGCTCAAAGCTGGTAAATGGGATGTGCTGGGGGTTTGATCCCGGGTCGCGTTCGTCGACCTACCCGTTCGAAGTTTTTCGTGGTTGTCTGCAAAACTCGAGTAAATACGAGCTAGGACCTCCCCCCTATAACGCCCCCCCGGGTATCGTTCTTTGTCTTATTTTATTCTATTATTATTTGTCCATTAAGGTCCATTAGATCAGGACCTACAGCTTAAAGTGGATTCCGAACCAATACGAACACCCATGCTTCAGGATCCGAACCCGCCACCTGAAAACTGAAAGCCAGTAAGTTCAGCATTTCTTAAATTTGCTGGAGTCCTTTGTTTAAAAAATATTTTCTTTCGTAAGTCTTTAAAAGAACTAATTTTTTTAGTAGTATTTTTATCAAACTGTAATTTACGTACAATTGTTCCAAATATCCGATCTAGTTATTGCTAACTGAGATCTCAGATTAAGAATAATTGAAAATTCAGTTTTTGGTTCATTTAGTCTGAGTGTCATAAAATGTATTAAAAACGAAAAGAAAAAAGGAAAGAAAAAGAAATTATTTTGAGATATTGGATATGAAGCACATTTAGATTACAATGAAAAAAGTTTCGTTAAATAGAGAATGTAGGTCGCTATTTAAAAGTTATTTTATAAGGGAATTATTAAAATTATCTTCCTTTGTAGAAAAAGTTTGTAAAATGAAAAAATAAAATAAAATAAATAAATAATAATAATAATAATAATAATAAAAAAAAAAAAAAAAAAAAAAAAAAAAAACTCCGCAAAATAGAAGTTTGTTAAATATATTTATTTCACTGTATTTATTTTGCCTGAAACAAATTCTTTATAATTATAATTTATTTTATACATATAATTATCTTTTTTTTTATTATTATTATCATATTTTCTCAAATTTGAAATGAAATTAGTCAGTATTATAACTCTGTATTTATATATTTATATATATATATATATATATATTAAATATATGTTTCTTTCTTTAATTAGAGAAGCAGTCATTAAAATATATGTGTAGTTAATAGAGTATATGTTAAATATATTAATTATGTTACTTATTCTTCTTTCTAAAGTTTCATTTATTTGTTATCTTATATATATTATAAATGTGAATGTCCGTTTATTTGACTGAGTTTCACGCTAAAACTGCTCGATGGATTTCGATAAAATTTGTTATGGAGATAGCTTATACCCTAACTTAAAAAGTTGGCTACCTTTTATTCCGAAAAAAAAAATTTTTTTGCGATTTTTATGCATAAAATAGCAATTTTGTAAGCTAATAATAGCAAAAAATTAGCCATTTAAATTTATCTATAATTTAATTGTTGCCAAAAAAAAAAAAAAAAAAAAAAAAACGAATTTATTTATTTTTTTCAACAGGAAAATAAATACATTTATCTAAACGTGAACGATAAAAAATTATAAAAAAAATTATGCATCTCACCAAAACTGACGTCATTTTTAATTAAAAATTTCTTTTACACATTGATAAAGTGCTAATACGCAAGCGAAGTGATGCCGTCACTGGCCGTTCATGGATGCAAGAAAAATATTTCCTATGTTAAACGTCCATTGGATTTTTTTGTAAAATATTATTAAAAATCGAAGAAAATTATTTCCCGATTTTAATCCCCATATTTAGGTATAGGTATGTATTAATTATTATGTCCATGCGTTAGATTAAGTTATTTTTGTTGTAAAATTGACAAAATTTAAATTTTTAATTTCAAAACTCTAGGAAAAAAAAAAATGACAAATTTCCATATTCGATTGAAAACACAAACATTTCATTTCAAAAGATGATATTTACACAATAAATATCCAACTAATATACTAATTAAAAGGAAAATGATAAATATTCTATCATAATTTGAAGTAAAATTTGTTTTCAAATGTCTAAATAAAGTATCTGATATAAGATACTAATATGTTGCAGCGGAATAGATTTGATATCGGTCATCCTTAGCAGAAAAAAAAATATCCACGAATTATTTGGCGAACATAATTTAATTCCTTTCAAAAATCATGGTTATTTTAACAACTTATATTAAGAGAGTAATGAATAATATGAAACAATATTTCGTACAATGCATATTACGAAAATATACATCTGGCATACATATTTTCGTATTACGTTTTTGATCACCAAATACAATAAGCGCCAAGAACGACAGAGTTTTGAAATTTAAAATTAAAATTTTGTCAATTTGATAGCAAAATAACTCAATCTAACACATGCACATGATAACTATAATCTATACTAATATTATAAATGCGAAAGTTTGGATGGATGTTTGTTACTCAATCACACCACAACGGCTAAACGGATCTGGATGAAATTTTGTATAGAGATAGGTAATAGTCTGGAATAACACATAGGCTACTATTTATACCGGAAAAAATGTAAATTTTTAATTAATCTTCTGTATAATATAAATATTTCTTCTATAATAAAACTTTAAAATAATTTATTTTAATTTTTAATTGTTGCCAAAGAATATTTCACGCGAATAATAATAATAAAAATAATACATATTAAATTTGCTTAGGCACATGACAACACAATGTCATTATCAAAATTAAATAATAAGAAAATGAAAGCTAATTCAGATCTGTATTAAAGAGCTTTATTAGTTGATAATCCTGGGTATATTTTTAATTTTAATACTGAAGTAGATAGGACATTTTTCGCCAAGGACTCCATTTTTGTGACAACAACCTTAAGCCAAGTAGTCCATAAAAAATATAAACAAATCTGTACATATAAAAGAGTAAACTCAATGATTCACTGACTCAACACTGCCATGACGATTCTGTGGGAAAGAGGGTCACAAATTTTAGTGACCAGGTTGGATTTCGGAGCCTGACCCCCAACTAAGACGGCATTTTGCAAAATACCCCCCCCCCCCTCTCTCTCCTTGGGAGGGCAGAAGGCTTAACTCGGCTCCAAATTACTTAACGGTGAAGAAATTGCAGATGGAAAGACCAGACTTCAGTACAAAAAAATTATTTTCTGCGATTTTGGAATTTTGGATTTTTAAGGGGGGGGGAGAAGGGAAAAGATTTTGGAAGAAGGGTACTCAACACACGAGGAAATCGAACTGAACACACACTACAAAGGGATTTTATGAAATTCCACCCTACCGCCCTTTAGAGAATGGGGGGCAAAAACATGTATTCATGCGTAACGCTGCACTAAATTATCTAAGGTTGGACATTTTTTATGTAAGGGACGATTATATGTATCTAACTCATAGTATGAAGAGATTTTGCGAAATTCCCTCCTTTAAGAACGGGGGGAGAGATTAAAAAAAAAAAAAAGTTTTAAAGCATCACTCAGCTTTAAATAATTTCATAATCTCAATTTTTTGATGTGTCGGTTATGTATGTGTATGCAACATGCAATATAAAGTAATTTTGGAAATTTACCCCCCCCCCCTTCCTCTTGGGGCGGGCGGGGCAAAAACCACATTTTGAAGCTTAAATCCGTCCAAATTACCTAAGAAAGGCGAATTTTGGTGTGTGGGTGTTAATTAGGTGTGCGAAATATGCACTTTGATGAGATTTTGTAAAACTTTCAACTGTAACCGCGAGGGAGGGGGAGTAAGAAGCAGGTAAGGGACTGCCGAAGGCATTGGGCAACTTAAAATTAGATTTTGACGGATTCCAATGTTTTTTTTTTTTTTTTTTTTTAAGATATTTTATTATTATTAATAATATGCTGTTTTAGGGATACATTTCAATATAATGACCAGCGAAGCGGGCAAAGCCTGCTAGTAATTAAATATAGGAAATGTTAAGATAAATATTCCAAATGGTTTATCCTGTTTTATTTAAATATATATATATATATATATATATATATATATATATATATATATAAAGTTACATTAAAAAACATCAATAAAAATTTTGATTACAATTTAATAATAAATTTCTGAAGAATAAAAATTCGTAGTATTTCATAAATAAATATTAAATTTCAAGTAGTTCATATTTAAAATGATAGATGGCGCCACCAAAACGCTGATTTTACAACCAGATTTATTTCAATAAACGTTTTCTTTTTCTTTCGTCCTTGTGAAAATGTTTATTTTGACTTCTGTTTTACTTTGAATAATTCGCGCTCGTTATGAAATAGACTGAAAAATATTTTTACTCAGTTCGTTAATTCTGCATAACCGCGGGAAAATGCACGTGACTCGGAAAATTTTAGATTTTGAAGGGAAAGATGATTTAAATAAGTGGATGAATTTTTTTTTTCTTTCTGTTATGCACCATGATGTATTGCAATTTTGTTTCTTAAATTAACCGTTCGTAGTTTTAGATATTTTATTAATTTTATTTTTGTTTCTTTTCTTTATTTATTTATTGTAAAAAAGCAATATTAACTTAGATATGAAAATTCGTTTTGATATATAAAGTTTGAAAAGTTATTTTAGATTATTTTAATATTTTATAGATACTCCCCACTTCCACCCTATCTTCTTTTTTTAAATATGTTCTCTTAGCATTGTTTTCCGTACACATCACAGAAGCCACCCAGAATATCGTAAGGGGTTGCTTAGAAGTTTTATTTATTTGTTTGCTTTCTCGTTCATTACTGAAAAATATATGCTATAAAGATTAATTATTTATTATTAAATAATTATTAGTTTACCTAAGAACTAATTAAAATAAAACTGTAAATTTTTACGCGGCAGTGATATAATATATTAAATGCAGAATCTTATTCATAATTATAATTAAATACTTTTTAATTTAATTAATTAATTTTATTCAGAGGAGCCTGTCTTTAAACGAGAGCACCTAAATCTTGATGGCATAAAATGACAACTAGAAGAAAATCTTTATAATTATTATTTTCATAAACAAGCTTATTAAGACATATTACATGGAAATGATGACAAAAATAGAAATATTCTATACAATTACGCTGATAAAATTAAAAATATATTATTAGGGTAATTACATTTTATGTCAAAACATGATTCAGCAGTACAAATGAAAATGGCATATTTGAACGCAGCTCAGTTCTCCATCGTACAACACCGTAGCTAGGGGTGGAGGGAATGGGGTTGAAATTTCACAAATTTGTGGAAATTTTTCGAGATATACATCATTTATTTTATGTACACTAAAGTTTGAATCCCTTCCGATTTTTGTTTTCTTTTCTAGCAGTCGCTTTGCTTGAGTTTACGTAGTATATTAGTTTACATAAATCATATCTACTATATCGGATACTATATATCATTGGCGGATCCAGAACTTACCTTTATTATTATTATTATTTTTTTTTTTTTTTGGAGGGGGGGGCTAAGATTTTTCAAGGTGTTATTCCAGATCAAAGAAAAGTTTACAATTGCAATAGTCAATTGCGAATGTCAGTACTGTACTTTTTTTTTTGGGGGGGGGGGGGATACAGCCCCCTAGCCCCCCCCCTTAAATCCGCCACTGCTATCTACCAATCACTCGGCACGATCGCAGACAGAAATGCCCCCCCCCCACACACACTTGGCAACTCTCTCTCCCAACAACACTCCCAACAATAGATGTTTATGAGAAGTTTTGTCCCATTCTCCCAAATTAAGAAAATACTAAATTTTTAATAACTTACAAAGTTTTCATAATAGAATGTACATAGTCAATGATGTTCATGCCATATTATCAAAAGTGGTATGTAAAAACTTGTCCACATCTTTCAATACTCAGGATGCATGATTATGCGAAAATTTTCGTATTCTTCCACATTAAGAAAATACTAAATTTCGAATATTTTACGAAGATTTCAAAATAGAATGTTCACAGTCAATGATGTTCATGTTATTATCAAAAGTAAATATTTAATAACTGGTCTATATCTTTCCATACTCGTGGTACATGGTTTTGTGAAAATTTTCGTATTCTTCCACATTAAGAAAATACTAAATTTCGAATATTTTACGAAGATTTCAAAATAGAATGTTCACAGTCAATGATGTTCATGTTATTATCAAAAGTAAATATTTAATAACTGGTCTATATCTTTCCATACTCGTGGTACATGGTTTTGTGAAAATTTTCGTATTCTTCCACATTAAGAAAATACTAAATTTCGAATATTTTACGAAGATTTCAAAATAGAATGTTCACAGTCAATGATGTTCATGTTATTATCAAAAGTAAATATTTAATAACTGGTCTATATCTTTCCATACTCGTGGTACATGGTTTTGTGAAAATTTTCGTATTCTTCCACATTAAGAAAATACTAAATTTCGAATATTTTACGAAGATTTCAAAATAGAATGTTCACAGTCAATGATGTTCATGTTATTATCAAAAGTAAATATTTAATAACTGGTCTATATCTTTCCATACTCGTGGTACATGGTTTTGTGAAAATTTTCGTATTCTTCCACATTAAGAAAATATGTACTAAATTTCCAATAACTTACGAAGATTTCAAAATAGAATGTTCACAGTCAATGATGTTCATGCTATTATCAAAAGTAATATTTAAAAACTGGTCTATATCTTTCCATACACATGATACATGGTTTTGCGAAAATTTTCGTATACTTCCACATTAAGTAAATACTAAATTTCGAATAACTTACGAAGATTTCAAAATAAATGGTCACAGTCAATGATGCTCCTGCTATTATCAAAAGTAATATTTAAAAACTGGTCTATATCTTTCCATTCTCATGATACATGGTTTTGCGAAAATTTTCGTATTCTCCCGTATTAAGAAAATCGTATATTTCGAGTAACTTACGATGATTTCAAATTGGAATGTTGGAAACAAATAGGATTCTTGCCACTGTTTCGATCCCTGTGTCAGCTGTTTCGATCCGTTTACGACCATTTGTTCTTGAGATAATGTGACGAACTAACAAACTGACTATTCTACACACGGACATCACACCAATTTTGTGATTTTTCAGATTCTTCTCACTTTAAAACATGTATTAACGCTAATAAACTGAGATCGAGAATTTTGTGGAATACCTAATTTCTCCATATCTAGTTAATGTTGAACTAAAATACGCACAATGTTCGTTGCGTCTAGAAATGAGCTTGGAGGTGCCGGCAATTTTCCAGTGTGCCTCATGCTAAGTCTCTGCTGTGTAGTCATATTTTGGGTATATCACACTCATATGAAAAGAAAAAAGAAAGGCTACATATTTTTTGAAGAAATTATAAGAAATTATTACCGAAATTTAATATAAATTACAGTAAACTCCCGATTATCCGCGGTGAACGTGGAATAGACAACCGCGGATAATCGAATCAGCGGATAATCCGCAAAATAGTCAAAAAGGGGATATAAATCAACATATAAAGCCTTTTGAGCAATACTATTTAATTAACAGTTAAGCATGACCTACATATACAATTTAACATACTAATAAAAATTTCTACTTACATTTTGCTCTACTTTTTAACAAAAAAATCGGTCAAGCATTTTTGTTTTTTTTGTACTAAAACACTTTTTCTTAATTTGCGATTGCAGTTTCTTTATCAGCATTTTGTCACAAAGTGATACATCGTCCTGTTCCTCGAGATATTTTATAAGTCCATCTGCATGTGCTAGGTCTGCGTCGTGGCTCATTCTCTGCTGAGTTTTATTCTCCTTCTTCCTCTTCTTCTTCACTATCTTCTGAAACTGGGTCTAATGCTTGGCCCACAGTTTGTTCATCTGTAAGGTGTTCAATACCTGGATCATTGGCGTCACAATTAATCCACTCTTTAATGTTTCTTTCATTGACTTTTTCTCCTCCAGTAACAGATTTAGATAAATTTGCCAAATCATGAGCAGAAATTTCTTCCTCCTCTATAAATTCTACCAAAGTATTTCCAAATTTGGTAAAATTTTTCTCCAAGACCTTACCAATGTAGACTGCTTTAACTGCCTCCCAAGCAGTGTGTATGCCATAAATGCTGTCAAGAATCGCGTAATATCTCCAAAAGCCTTGAAGATCATTACTCTCTTAGATCTTTTTTTGTAATAAGTTTGTTCTGTATTTTTAAATTCCCTTTTAAATTCAGGCCCTTGAGGACCGCGGATAATCCAACCGCCGATAATCGGGAGTCTACTGTAATTAAAAAAGGAATTGCTTCTTTAATGAAGTTTTTTTTTTTTTTTTTTTTTT
Source organism: Salticus scenicus (assembly GCA_963930645.1). Taxonomy (NCBI): domain Eukaryota; kingdom Metazoa; phylum Arthropoda; class Arachnida; order Araneae; family Salticidae; genus Salticus; species Salticus scenicus. Next base: position 171,541,892 of record OZ005662.1, on the reverse strand, counting down.
CTAAAAATCGTACAAAAAGATGCATTGCAACTTTGGGATTGGATTGAACTAAATTATTATGTCGCATTGAAGACCAAAATGGTACAAATATTAAATTATTATACAATGGAACATTAACAATTTAATTCATATAATAAATAGAATATTTACATAAATTTTAATTTTGTTTTCTATTTAAAATTATACAGTGAAAGAAAAAAAGAAAGAAAGAAGAAAAAAAAATACTGTATTGTTTTCTAAAAAATAAAATGATAGTCCCCCCTCCCTACAAATTATGATACCCAAATTTCTCCCTCCTAGTGATTTTATTGGTAAGTGGGCCGTCATCTTCTTGCTCCAAGAAATTAAGGGGATGCTTCACCTATCGTCGCCGACAGCCAAACCTCATGCTATTCTGAGGAGAAATTTAATGCTAAAATGCGAAAAATAGTTCATTTTTCGCATATTTTAGTTCCAAAATCAAATAGAAAAAGTTATGATATTTAATTTTAGAAAAAAGAAAAAATTTAACAGTTGTGAATTAGCTGAATGTGAAAACTTAATTATATATATCTATATACTCATTAAGCAATGAGTAATTCTGTTAACAAATTTCCCTATAGACTAACCCGAGCTTTGGCTTTCGGTGGTGATTAAGTAGCCAGTTCTTTTAAACTAAATTCTTAACAAAATATGCATTTTTAAGTAAGATTTAATCAATTTGTTGATTTTCTATTATTGCATCACAAATAATATGTGATTATTTGTATCCATAATTTACAACAACAATAATAATAAAAGTGATTTGTCGAAAATTAAGCAAATAAGTAAGCTCTGGAAACTACAAAATGATTGAAAAATCTGAGATCTCTCATTTTTTATCTGCTAGGCTTGTAGATAAGTTTTAATTCAAATACATTTTATTAACCGAGATTAATTTACTGTTTTCAACTAATTTGCTTTCAAATACACCAAATTAGTTAAAGCATCATCAAGTCCGTGATTTTTTCCACTTGATATTAGTGTTATCAAAAGAAAGAATGCCTGCTTCAAAGTTTCAGATTAAATGTTAGTGAAAATTTATTACACAAAATTTTCTCACGACACCAAAACATCTTTTTTACCCAAACAAATAATTCAAAACTGCTTTATATCCCTGTTGAGTAAAAAAAAGAATAAATAATCTAAAATGTCCATCTGACCAACTTTTCCCAAGAAAAATCGAATCGTAAACAGGAAAAGGGGAATGATGCCCTACCATTTTTCCATCTTTTTTTCGGGGGAGGCAAGGGGAGACCACCCCTTTCTCATGAATACGAGTCAAGTGTTTGGCTGTTTACGCACGAAGAATCTCACGGCTTTCACTGCAGGCGAGAAGGGCTTATCTAAGCATATGTCAAAGCAGTTTTATGTGGGGGAACGTTTTTTTTTTACTCCTTCTTCAGTAGAATATTTGGATTCTGCTGAAATGTCGTTGACCTCTGTTGTAGATTTCTTACGCTTTTTATCCCGTAGATTATTTATTTAATCCGCAGATTATTTATTTCATTAGCTTATTTATTTTATTTATTATTCGTAATTTATTTATTTTTCATAAATTACTTTTTTAATAGTTTTAATCAATTTTTTTTTTTTTTTTTTTTTAATTACTGTTTTCAATGTAAACTCTCGATTATCCCCAATTTTTGCTTTCCTTGTTTTTTTTTTTTTTTTTTTTTTTTACTATAAATTACGATGAATTAATAACAACAACAACAATAATAATAATCATTTTTGCAATTAAGGTATGCAATAAAATTTTATAGAAAAAAAAAATAATAATAAAACAAAATAGACAGGAAAATATACAAATCAATGTCCCGGATAATTGGAAGTCTACTACATATTTATATACATGTAAATTATTTATTTTTCATAAATTACTTTTTTAATAGTTTTAATCAAAACTTTTTTTTTTTTTTTTTTTTTTTTTTAATTACTGTTTTCAATGTAAACTCTTGATTATCCCCGATTTTTGCTTTCCTTGTTTTTTTTTTTTTTTTTTTTTTTTTTTGTACAATAAATTACGATAAATTAATAATAATAATAATAATAATAATAATAATTTTTGCATTTAAGGTATGCAATAAAATTTTATAGAAAAAAAAATAATAATAAAACAAAATAGACAGACAAATATACAAATCAATGTCCCGGATAATCGGAAGTCTACTACATATTTATATACATGTAAATTATTTATTTTTCATAAATTACTTTTTTAATAGTTTTAATCAAAAATGTTTTTTTTTTTTTCTTTTTTTAAATTATTGTTTTCAATGTAAACTCTCGATTATCTCCGATTTTTGCTTTTTTTTTTTAACTATAAATTACGATGAATTAATAATAATAATAATAATAATAATTTTTGGAATTAAGGTATGCAATAAAATTTTATAGAAAAACAAAAACAAAATAATAATAATAAAACAAAATAGACAGGAAAGTATACAGATCAATGTCCCGGATAATTTGAAGTCTACTACATATTTATATACATGTAAAATATTTATTTTTCATAAATTACTTTTTTATAAGTTTTAATCAAAAAAAATTTTTTTTTTCTTTTTTTAAATTATTGTTTTCAATGTAAACTCTCGATTATCTCCGATTTTTGCTTTTTTTTTAACTATAAATTACGATGAATTAATAATAATAATAATAATAATAATTTTTGGAATTAAGGTATGCAATAAAATTTTATAGAAAAACAAAAACAAAATAATAATAATAAAACAAAATAGACAGGAAAATATACAGATCAATGTCCCGGATAATAGGAAGTCTACTACATATTTATATACATGTAAAATATTTATTTTTCATAAATTACTTTTTTAATAGTTTTAATCTAAACTTTTTTTTTTTTTTTTTTTTTTTTTTTTTTTTTAATTACTGTTTTCAATGTAAACTCTCGATTATCCCCGATTTTTGCTTTCCTTTTTTTTTTTTTTTTTTTTTTTTTTTAACTATAAATTACGATGAATTAATAACAATAATAATTTTTGCAATTAAGGTATGCAATAAAATTTTATAGAAAAAAAAAATAATAATAAAACAAAATAGACCGGAAACTATACAAATCAATGTCCCGAATAATCGGAAGTCTACTACGTATTTATATACACGCAAATTATTTATTTTTCATAAATTACTTTTTTAATAGTTTTAATCAAAACTTTTTTTTTTTTTTTTTTAATTACTGTTTTCAATGTAAACTCTCGATTATCCCCGATTTTTGCTTTCCTTGTTTTTTTTTTTTTTTTTTTTTTTACTATAAATTACGATGAATTAATAACAATAATAATAATAATAATTTTTGCAATTAAGGTATGCAATAAAATTTTATAGAAAAAAAAATAATAATAAAACAAAATAGACCGGAAACTATACAAATCAATGTCCCGAATAATCGGAAGTCTACTACGTATTTATATACATGCAAATTATTTATTTTTCATAAATTACTTTTTTAATAGTTTTAATCAAAACTTTTTTTTTTTTTTTTTAAATTACTGTTTTCAATGTAAACTCTCGATTATCCCCGATTTTTGCTTTCCTTATTTTTTTTTTTACTATAAATTACGATGAATTAATAACAATAATAATAATAATAATTTTTGCAATTAAGGTATGCAATAAAATTTTATAGAAAAAAATAATAATAATAAAACAAAATAGACCGGAAACTATACAAATCAATGTCCCGAATAATCGGAAGTCTACTACATATTTATATACATGCAAATTATTTATTTTTCATAAATTACTTTTTTAATAGTTTTAATCAAAACTTTTTTTTTTTTTTTTTTTTTTTTTTTTTTTAATTACTGTTTTCAATGTAAACTCTCGATTATCCCCGATTTTTGCTTTCCTTGTTTTTTTTTTACTATAAATTACGATGAATTAATAACAATAATAATAATAATAATTTTTGCAATTAAGGTATGCAATAAAATTTTATAGAAAAAAAAATAATAAAACAAAATAGATCGGAAACTATACAAATCAATGTCCCGAATAATCGGAAGTCTACTACATATTTATATACATGCAAATTATTTATTTTTCATAAATTACTTTTTTAATAGTTTTAATCAAAACTTTTTTTTTTTTTTTTTTTTTTTTTTTAATTACTGTTTTCAATGTAAACTCTCGATTATCCCCGATTTTTGCTTTCCTTGTTTTTTTTTTTTACTATAAATTACGATGAATTAATAACAATAATAATAATAATAATTTTTGCAATTAAGGTATGCAATAAAATTTTATAGAAAAAAAAATAATAATAAAACAAAATAGACCGGAAACTATACAAATCAATGTCCCGAATAATCGGAAGTCTACTACATATTTATATACATGCAAATTATTTATTTTTCATAAATTACTTTTTTAATAGTTTTAATCAAAACTTTTTTTTTTTTTTTTTTTTTTTTTTTTTTTTTTTTAATTACTGTTTTCAATGTAAACTCTCGATTATCCCCGATTTTTGCTTTCCTTGTTTTTTTTTTTACTATAAATTACGATGAATTAATAACAATAATAATAATAATAATTTTTGCAATTAAGGTATGCAATAAAATTTTATAGAAAAAAAAATAATAAAACAAAATAGATCGGAAACTATACAAATCAATGTCCCGAATAATCGGAAGTCTACTACATATTTATATACATGCAAATTATTTATTTTTCATAAATTACTTTTTTAATAGTTTTAATCAAAACTTTTTTTTTTTTTTTTTTTTTTTTAATTACTGTTTTCAATGTAAACTCTCGATTATCCCCGATTTTTGCTTTCCTTGTTTTTTTTTTTTACTATAAATTACGATGAATTAATAACAATAATAATAATAATAATTTTTGCAATTAAGGTATGCAATAAAATTTTATAGAAAAAAAATAATAATAATTAAACAAAATAGACCGGAAACTATACAAATCAATGTCCCGAATAATCGGAAGTCTACTACATATTTATATACATGCAAATTATTTATTTTTCATAAATTACTTTTTTAATAGTTTTAATCAAAACTTTTTTTTTTTTTTTTTTTTTTTTTTTTAATTACTGTTTTCAATGTAAACTCTCGATTATCCCCGATTTTTGCTTTCCTTGTTTTTTTTTTTTTTTTTTTACTATAAATTACGATGAATTAATAACAATAATAATAATAATAATTTTTGCAATTAAGGTATGCAATAAAATTTTATAGAAAAAAAATAATAATAATAAAACAAAATAGACCGGAAACTATACAAATCAATGTCCCGAATAATCGGAAGACTACTACATAGTTATATACATGCAAATTATTTATTTTTCATAAATTACTTTTTTAATAGTTTTAATCAAAACTTTTTTTTTTTTTTTTTTTTTAATTACTGTTTTCAATGTAAACTCTCGATTATCCCCGATTTTTGCTGTCCTTGTTTTTTTTTTTTTTTTTTACTATAAATTACGATGAATTAATAACAATAATAATAATAATTTTTTCAATTAAGGTATGCAATAAAATTTTATAGAAAAAAAAAAATAATAATAATAAAACAAAATAGACAGGAAAATATACAAATCAATGCCCCGGATAATCTGAAGTCTACTACATATTTATATACATGCAAAATTTTATAATTAAAAAAGGATGGAAGGGGAAGGGGGGGGGGGCTGACACAATGGTTTCTTTCAGGCTGCATTAATAAGCACATATAATCTATGCTCACCTTAAAATATACGGCAAATAAATTATAGAAATATATAAATATACGGCAAAAATAAGCTAGGTATGGCGTACCTAAAAGAATTTTTGGCTAAAGGTTGGTAGTGAGGTTTCCAGTTATTTGAGCGTAAACTTTTTTCTTTACTTTTTTTTTACACTGTATTTCTACAAGTATAAGCCAAAATTGGTACTGACCATCGGCGCATGGCCACTGATTGCTAAAAGTGGTCACTAAATAATTTACCATCATAGAGGCCACTTTTCTGACTGCCTGTTGCGTCAGACAATGTTTATCAATTCAATCAGGCCAGTGTTTATCAATTTCTTATCGTGAAAGTTTTATCTTTTATTCAATTAGAATTTATGCTGCTAAAGCAATTTGTTCACCGCATTGCGCTTCAAAATTAGAAGACTGTCATAATTTTCTAAATTAGCATTTTTTTTTTTTTTTTAATCCTACTTTTCAAAATCTTCAAAAGCCCTAGTCTATTAATTTTATCTAAAAAATTTAAGTTAGCTACACCATTGAATTTAGCAAAAAAAAAAAAAAAAAAAAAAAAGAGAGAGAGAGAAAACTGAGGGATTTTTTTTTTTTTTTTTTTCTTTTAAACTTCTATTTTTTGTGTAGTATTTAAGCAAATACTCCTTTTGCTTTGTGAATGTCACTCAGTTACCCGTGGAATTGTTTCTTAATAGTTTTTTAAAAGTACTTATAATTTTATTAATACTAACATATTTGCTTGGATTGTATAATTTTTATATCGCTACTAATCTGTATAGAAATATTTAGAACATATCATTTGACTTTATCACTTCTAGCTCTAAAAAAAAAAAAGTGTCCATATTTTCTTTTAAAAAAAGAAAAGAAAAAAAAAAAAGAAAAAGAAAAAGAAATGAAATGTGGGCTGTAATAAAATTACTTCTGGTGGCCCGTGGCAACTTAGGATTTTCCTAGTTTTACCTCTTATTTACAGGGTGACTTAAAAGTAATTTTACTTAAAACAGTTTAAAAAATTTAATTTTACATATTAATTATATTTTTTCAATGAATAAGACGAAAATATTAAATAAGATTTTTAAGTTAGTGCTTTACACACATGAAAGTTTCTAGTTTCCATGCATATATTTTGAAATGTATTAATATTAAATACATTAAAATTTCCCTATAACTTTATCATTTGGCATTTAAAATTTTTTGGAACCTTTTAAAATGCTTCACACTAAATAATTTTCAGTTTTCCTCCATCAATTTAATACTATTATATTTTAACAATATATTCAAAACATATTTGTGTAATACTTTGTGAATTGATTGATAAGTTATTTTTTTAAAAATATATTTATGTTTAAATGCTAAAACTTTGGATGAAATTCAACAAATAATTTAGCACTAAGTTAGTAATAATAATAAAAAAAAAAAAAAAAAAAATCGATTTTCAACGTCCCCATCCCCCAGACTAAAGTGATGTGGTCTGTCTGTTAAACGCGTTTTTGTGACTTATTTTTGGTAATAAATTTCAGCTTCCCCCTCCCCTCAAAAAAAAAAAAAAAAAAAAAAAAAAACAGAAAACTATAGAAAGTTATTTTTTTAGTCAAATTACACTATATTATCGTTAATTGAATTAAATAAAAGTTTGGGTAAAACATATTATAGTTTTTTCTTCCATTTTTCCTTTTTTTTTTTTCTTTTTTTTTCTTTTCTTTTCTTTTTCTTTTTTCTTTTCTTTTTATTTATTTATTATTATTATTATTTTTTTTTTTTTTTTTGAGAGAGAGAGAGAGGAAATGAAATTCAGTTTCTTTATAATTCAGTATTTTTTTTTCTTTCATTACTATATTTTTTTCTACGTTAAAATAAATGCCTGAGAAGTATTGATTTGTAAATAAAGCCATACATAGCAAGCAAACAAATAACAACCAAAAAAGAATAAAAAAACAAACTTTTATTTGCGGATTAATTCAAAAGCTTAATCAAATACTCATGGTCTGCAGACCACTGGCTGAGAACCTCTTTACCAAAATGTCATTGACTCCACCAGATTTTTTATTTCTTTTTCATAGTTTTTACTGTTTTGCGGAGAACATATTCTTTCGTAAGAAACACAGAACACAGACCTACGAGAATTGCGACACTGTTTTGATTCTGTACAGATAAATTCGTTTGTAACGTTACTTCTTCGATGAGGGTCTGTAGTTCTTGACATGGAATTAATAACCCCAGGGGCCGAAGGCTTTGATGATTGTTCGATGAATAAAGGTGGTATTTTTCACCTGTCATTACATTGTGATTTTTATTCGTACGATTTTTATCGAAAGTAGCATTATCTAGGAGTGTTGCGAATTTTTGTATGTTTAGAGTTCAGGAAGTCATCGGTGAATTGCTCCATAGAAAGGAATTTCGCAACGAAGAGCATCGACCTATCAGGTTTCTGATTTATGATGTTGCATTCTCTATAACGATATAGTTCTGTATATAGCGATAATTTTTATGATTTAAGCATATTTATTACGAGAACTTATATATACCAAATATGTGTGTAGTAATAATCCGTTATCGTGTAAATCTAACTAATGATAGTTTTCTTCGTTTGGTCAATTAGTCATATCTTTGGTTCAATAAATCTATATATTTCTTTAGCCATTCTTTAAAATCCACAGAAATTTGAATATGTATTCATATTAGGACAGCTAAAATAAATTTAATCAAAATCACATTTATTTTTTTGTTAATTGGAGATATTTTCTTTTGTTTTGTCGAACAGGGCTTGACTAACAAATTTTTCTGTCCAGGTCACATTCAATTTTTTGGGCCCCCTTTGATGACCCAGCGCACCCTCCCCCTTTCCAAAAAAAAAAAAAAAAAAAAAAAAAAAAATATATATATATATATCTGTTATACTATGATTTATAGCAGGCAAAAAATCAGACTTACTGAAAAAGTAATTGGGCTAGATATCAAACTGTTTCTGTTTTATGGCTTTAATAAAATTACTCCACTCAACCAAACGACAGATTTTATTTTAAAATTTTATTCATATAAATAAAACACTGTTCAGTTAGAAAACGAAAGAAGCTAGGGGATTTAGATCAGATATTTTTAAACATTACTGAAATTTTGTGCCCCTCAAAAATTTCGTGCCTAGGGCACAAGCCCCAGGTGCCCATACAATAGTCAAGCACTACGCGCAAAGATGGATATAACGAAGAACGTTACGAAATTATACGCATTTTCGATTTTGGATACATACATGGCAATATTTCTAACTTATTTTATAAAAACATTGTTAGTACCCACCCTTTTTTTTCACACCATTTTTTTTTTCTTTTTGATTCAGTAATTTTCTCCAATGTGTAATCGCAATTAAATATGTAGAAAATTTGTCTACAAAAGAAAGTGGTGTGAAAAAAAGGCGTATATCAACAATGCTCCAGAATAAATAGAAATAATTAAAATAAATAGAAATAATTCTAATATAATCTCCCACCGTTAGTGAACATTTTAATGGATCTCGTGAGGATATTTTAATAACATGATATTTCATTTTGAATGGGATAAAGAGAATACTAGGCGAGATTCTGTAATACAAATTATGTAACTGATTTATTTAAATCAAACAAATTGATTCTGAAACTACAATTATACAAGTTTTATATGGCAACTGAAAAATCAAAATGACTGTTAATCAAAATGACACCAACAATTGCATAGAAATGGATGGATTGGCCGTGCTAGATCAAACATTATGACATTGCTCTGTTGTCCACCGAGATCCCTTAGATCTAACCCCTCGTGATTTGGGGTTCCCTATAAAGTTTTTTTTTTTCTATGGAGCATGAACAAAGTGTTCATGCTTCCATTTTTCCAGGACTTAGACCAACTGAAGCAATGGATAACTGAAGTGCACTAAACATTAACAAAGGATATTCTATAACAATTGCAGAAACTGGAATCCCACATAGATATCTGCCGTGTCGCTGAAGGGTTACACATAAAACACGTATACAAATTTGGATAACTGGAGTTTCACTGTACATTTGATTTATCAAATAAAATAATTACAGCGTTCACAGATAGGCTTTCTTTTTGTCCATTCAGTATGAAACTCCCTGCCTTAATTAATGTTGAAAATGACTTAATTAAAAAAAAAGAAAGAGAACAAATTAAAAAAGAGAGAACAAATAAAAAAACATAAAAATTGGAAGGTAATATTCATTGGGTAAGTTGAAAGTTGCTTTTGTCAGCTTTTTGAACTTCAGTTCCTGGGTGCTTCTGGTGTGAGAAATATCTTAATGTAGCAAAATATAATGCATTAGACAAACTGCGTAATGTTATTTTTCTGCTGAAATGCATGAAGATGTATCGACAAAGAAATAGTGAGATCGATTAAAAAAAAAAAAAAAAAAAAAAGATCATTAAACGATTCTGGATAATGTTAGATAGTGTTGGTGTGTAGAAAATAACAAAGTGTGCTTGTATTGAACATTATGATTAAATTTTGATAGCTATATAGCCGGCTCATGGAATCGGTAGTGAATGCCAAACGTTAAGTATTAAGCCTAAGGGTGCTTTTTTCTAAATGACCTTTCGAATAGGTGTGAATAAAATATTCTTTATTAGATTATTCATAGGCAAAGGATGTAAATGGCCATTAGTAGATGAAAATTGTATTATTCTCTATACTAACTATTTTATTCATTAAATCACTGTGTAACCGCTATGTACTCTCGCACTGGTCTTTAGAAGATCATTGCCAGATTAATTTATACAATTACTTTATGTATTTATGAAAGTGTATCGTATTTTTATAACTGAATTTTATCAATGGGACGTGGAAAACATTTTATGGAAAACTTGGTATCCTATTTGTTTAACTTCTTTACTTAAAAGTCTCAGTTATATTTAAGGTAACTTTTGCTGCTGTTTAAGGTAATTTTCATGTTTTCGTTTTTTATTTTTAACAGAACTATTGTTATTAAAAAAAAAAAAAAAAAAAAAAAATTAAAGGTTTCCTTCTTTACAATTTTTTAAAATATTTTTATGAGTGGATTAGTCTGGCATTTATATTTTTTCCTGAGAGCAGATTGCTCATTTAGGTTAGTAACCTGGGTATTAAAACTTAGGAAAACATAACGCACCCTTAAAAGTTGTAATTGGTTTATTTTGGAGAATTATAAGCAATCAGGCAATGTTGAAGGTAATTTGATCAATTAATTTATAAAGTAGAATTAAATTGAATGATTTTCGTGTAAACATGATTTTAAGAATATATTCAGTTTTATAAGACTAGTGAATCATTTGAAAAATATTTTGCAGAACTTAAAAAAAAAAAAAAAGAATTTTTAAATAAGAGTCACGGTAATTTAATTGTTGAAGCTTACTTTGATTTTCTTGATATGTCAAATTAAGAGGTTAATAATGAATGAACATTTATGGTTTAATATGGCTCAGAATAAACAGAAGGTAAACATAACAGATATACGAAAAAAACTTTTTGAAGTACATAAAAACTTATTAGCAATTACAAATCATAATTAACCGCCTGCATTCTGAGACAACGCCGAATAGTTAACAAGTTAGCTGCAGCTAATTTTTTTGAGGGAAAATATATATATACATATATGCCACTGTAATTCGATTTTGTAACAAAAAATATTCAAGTTCAAAGCTAAATTGTCACCAATCTTGTTTTTTCTTGTTTTTCGAACCAAGAGTTTGCTTTATCAATCCACCTACTCATACTCCCATAAATTTTGTGACTTCCCGAAACATATCCAATTTCGTCTATTCTTTAGTGTTTGGTTTGTTTTCTGTATTGTCATATTTAAAGGCGTACTCAAGCTATCCGAACGTTGCCCGTCGATCGACGGTGTTTTGACACCGGCTGTAATTTTTTTCAACCTACGATTTCGCAAATTTGGGAAACACCCATTTGCGGAAATGCTCTGCTTTAATAATTCGCTACATGAAGTTTCATAGTTGAGCAGATATAATGTAGAATGTTCTACGAAATGAGGTAAAATTTTCTACCCTCTGTATACATTACATGTATGTACATTTAATCCAGATAAGGTCAAAAAAGAATAACTGACGCCAGTTAAGAATCATCTGTATCATTGAGATTAATTGGAGAACTGTTTCGCTGATTATTTGAGGCACAGACTAATATATATGTCTGTGATTTGAGGGCCCACCAGCGGCTAAATGGTTCTGCGCTCAAACCTGGTAGATGGCAAGTGACGGGTTCGATTTCAAGTCGAGCTCATCGACCTAGCCATTTGGAGTTTTCTGTGGTTTTCTCCAAAATTCGCGTAAATACAGGCTAGGACCCTTTAGAAAGACCCTCCACTGAGAGATTCCACCTATAGGCCTAGGGCCCTGTACTCGGGGAAAGCAAAAGTTTATAGCGTTGGAAAGGCTATAGAGACCTTTTTACGCACTTGGCGTTAATTGGGTTGCCACACCGGGCGATTTAGCGACGATTTGGGAAAGTAATGTTTTTTTTTTCCAATGAAAGTTAAAAATATTTTTTCAGAGTAAATTTTTTAGTTTATTTAGAAATTTATTTACAGTAAATTGGTTACTTACAATCTATTATAAATCCATATTACTGCAAATTCAGTAATATATTAAATTTAACTCGAGAGAGAGAGAAAGAAAAGTTTAATGCTTAAATATTTTGAAAAAAAAAAAAAAAATCTAAATTAAACATTATCTGAATGTATGTCTTTGTTTTCTTTAAAAGTATTTTTATTATTATTATTATTATTATTATTTAATTATTTATTTAAAAATGTATTTCTAAAATATTTCAAATACATTTTGGCAGAAAAATTATTTTATCAAAGGATTTAGACTGTAATTTATATAAATGAATATCTTCTGGTTGAGAATGAACAAAATGTAATAGATTTTCAATTTGTATTATCATTTACAGGTAAATCAGTAAAGGTTAAAAATAGTAAGAAAATGAGAAAGTGGAAATAGTTTAATGCTTTTATGAAATACTTAAAAAATAAAAAAAATATTAATTTAAAATAAATAAATATAAATTTTCATATGCAGACGCAACTTCTGTTTACAATTTGTTTATAGATTCATTTTGTTTATACCCCGATTTTTTATACTAAATGTGAATACAAGAATTTGTGTATTCAATTCTGAATAAAGTTAAGAAACTCACAATTTATGTGAAAGGGAAACGAATTTTAATTTATCAATAAATGTGATTTTTCTTGATGTCTTTATTTAATGCTAATAAACACATACCTATGTGATTGCTATTAGAATTAAAAATGAGTTGAAACATTTATTGGTTTATAAATACTTTGTTCTAGTTCTATATTAAAAAATTCAAGTCTTATTCCATCTTATATTTAAAACTAGCAGGCTACGCCCGCTTCGCTGGTCACTATTTTTAAATTAATCACAATAATTAATGAATATCTCAAAATTGCATTAATTTTTATCCTGTGATAAAAAAAGAGAAAAAAAAAAAATCTGATCAGGAAAAATGTCGCACCGGGTCCCCACTGCCTTCGGCAGCGTAGACCCGTGCGCTGCGCGCACGTATTCCTTCACCATACTTATGACTTCTCAAAATTCCATGTTATTACTCATAAACTTTCATTCTCAAGAAAAGGAAATAAAAAATATATCATTTAGCATCGGGTAAAAACTCACACCGGGACGCCACTGCCTTCAGCAGCACAGACCCATGCGCGCTGCGTGCGCACGTTTGAGGATATACGTGCGCTGTACACGCATATTCCTTCTCAACTCAAACGTTTATTATTAAGAAAATAAAATAAAAAAAAAAAATCTTTTATCATCGGGTAAAAACTGGCACCGTGTCCCAAACCCATTCGCGCTGCGCGCCTATTCCTTCCCCACCGTTCCAGCCCCTCCTAATTAACTTGCATATACCAATTTTGAACGATCTTACTCAATTAGCTGAGATGCAAAAGAAAACCTGACCAGGACACTTTAAATTGTAAATAAAATGAAATCTCGAATTCCACTTCCGATAATGTAAAAGAACTTTAAAATATCTTTCGAATGATGTATTAGAAATAATTTAATCATAATTAGAATATGAAATATTGAAATTTAAAAATATTACAGCGCCATCTGGCGGTAGAAATTTCTGTAATCTATTGTTCCATTCCATATCAACAAAGCTTTTAAATGATGTATTACTCATGAAATTATTTTAATTAGTAGATGAGATACAAAAGAAAGCCTAATCAGGACACCTCAAAACTTGTAAATCGGGTGAAATCTCGAATTTCATTTTCGATAATGTAAAAGTACTTTAAAATGTGTATGAACTAAAATAAGCTTTCAAATGATGTATTACTTATGAACTTTTTTTAATTAATAACTGAGATACAAAAAAAAAAAAAAAAACTGATTCAGGAAACCTCAAAACGTGTAAATCTGATGAAAACTTTCGATAATTTAAAAGAACTTTAAAATATCTTTCGAATGATGTATTAAAAATAATTTAATCATAATTAGAAATTGAAATATTGAAATTTAGAAATATTACAGCGCCATCAGGCGGTACAAATTTCTGTATTCCACTGTTCGATTCCAAATCAAAAAAGCTTTCTAATGATGTATTACTTATGAAATTATTTTAATTAGTAGCTGAGATACAAAAGAAAACTAATTCAGGAGACCTCAAAACGTGTAAATCTGGTGAAAACTTTCGATAATTTAAAAGAACTTTAAAATATCTTTCAAATGATGTATTAGAAATAATTTAATCATAATTAGAATATGAATATTGAAATTTAAAAATATTACAGCGCCATCTGGCGGTAGAAATTTCTGTAATCCACTGTTCGATTCGAAATCAACAAAGCTTTAAATTATGTATTACTCATGAAATTATTTTAATTAGTAGATGAGATACAAAAGAAAACCTAATCAGGACACCTCAAAACTTGTAAATCGGGTGAAATCTCGAATTTCATTTTCGATAATGTAAAAGTACTTTAAAATGTGTATCAACTAAAATAAGCTTTCAAATGATGTATTACTTATGAAATTATTTTAATTAGTATTTGAGATACAAAAGAAAACTAATTCAGGACACCTCAAAACGTGTAAATCTGGTGAAAACTTTCGATAATTTAAAAGATCTTTAAAATATCTTTCGAATGATGTATTAAAAATAATTTAATCTTTATTAGAAATTGAAATATTGAAATTTTAAAATATTACAGCGCCATCTGGCGGTACAAATTTCTGTATTCCACTGTTCGATTCCAAATCAAAAAAGCTTTCTAATGATGTATTACTTACGAAATTATTTTAATTAGTAGCTGAGATACAAAAGAAAACTAATTCAGGAGACCTCAAAACATGTAAATCTCGTGAAAACTGTCGATAATGTAAAAGAACTTTAAAATATCTTTCGAATGATGCATTAAAAATAATTTAATCATAATTAGAAATTGAAATATTGAAATTTGAAAATATTACAGCGCCATCTGGCGGTAGAAATTTCTGTAATCCTCTGTTCGATTCCAAATCAACAAAAATGTTTCTAATGATGTATTACTTATAAAATTATTTTAATTAGTAGCTGAGATACAAAAGAAAACCTAATCAGGACACCTCAAAACGTGTATATCGGGTGAAATCTCGAATTCCATTTTCGATAATGTAAAAGTACTTTAAAATGTGTATCAAGTCAACAAAGCTTTCAAATGATGTATTACTTATGAAATTTTTTTAATTAATAACTGAGATATAAAAGAAAACTGATTCAGGTCAGCTCAAAACGTGTAAATCTGGTGAAAACTTTCGATAATTTAAAAGAACTTTAAAATATCTTTCGAATGATGTATTAAAAATTATTTAATCCTTATTAGAAATTGAAATAATGAAATTTAAAAATATTACAGCGCCATCTGGCGGTACAAATTTCTGTATTCCACTGTTCGATTCCAAATCAAAAAAGGTTTCTAATGATGTATTACTTATGAAATTATTTTAATTAGTAGCTGAGATACAAAAGGAAACTATAATTCAAGAGACCTCAAAACGTGTAAATCTTTTGAAAACTTTCGATAATTTAAAAGAACTTTAAAATATCTTTCGAATGATGTATTAAAAATAATTTAATTGGAATTTGAAATATCGAAATTTTAAAATATCTGGCGGTAGAAGTTTCTGTAATCTACTGTTTAATTCCAAATCAAGAAAGCTTTCAAATAATGTGTTACTTATGAAATTATTTTAATTAGTAGCTGAGATGCAAAAGAAAACCTAATTAGGACATTCTAAAACATGTAAATCACGTGAAATCTCTAATTCCATTATCTACGGTAGTTTTATTAATGGAAGTAAAAAGAAAAATAAATATATTTTATTTCCCCAAAACCTATATTATATACCACGGTAGTCGGATAATGGAAGTAAAAAGAAAAAGTATTTTTTAGTTCCTTCAAATGTATTTTGTTGCTATGGAAACTCCTTTCGTCTATTGAAAGATAGATTACTTGTGAGAATAAAATTTAATTTGCAATTAAAATGTAACTGCTTTGTTTATTAATGAAAATTGATGAAATTTTAACTGCAGGTTGTTTTTGTGCTGAATAGGTTGTATATTAAGTGTTGTGTACGAAAAAGAAAATTTGAAGCACTTTGAAATTTGCAATTTTTAACCCCAGTTAAAGATCATGTGACATTTAATGACTTGCACATGTTTTCTTTCCGTTCGAGACATCCGTTAAAATCGTCTGCTGAATGCTGATAGAATGCCTCTTTTTAAGCAATAAGGATTTTTGGTCATTTTTGCGATCGATACGGGTCAACATTTTAATTAATATCTCCGAAACTAATTAAGATTTTAAAATTCTGTTTCGAGGAAAACATCGGAAAGGCTCCACAGCATCCGTATGTCAATTCTTGTACTTCTGCGTTCAATAGGGGCTGAACGTATAAAAGAACAGACAGACAGACAGACAGACAGACAGACAGATAGACAGACAGACAGACAGACAGACAGACAAACCTTTCCATTTATTATTATAGATTTATCTTGTATATATATATATATATATATATATATATATATATATATATATATATATATAAGCAAAATAATCAAAGCCAGATGAAAATTTAACCCCAAAACACATGAGGGTCTTCATCAGGGGAGCACCCCCATGTAGGGAAAGGAATATGAGAAATTTCTGAGGAAACGCTGATAATTTAACGAAAAAACAAGTTTCTAGCCCCCAACTTCTCACAGATGGAAGCAAGATCGTACAGTAAACGAATTTTAATTAGTTCAAAGCATAAAAAGCAATAAAATTCAGAAATCAAGCACAAAATATAATACACCAATATAAAATACAAGAATATATAAATACATACATGGACAAACTGGAATAGTCATTAGAAAATGGAAAATTGAAAACCACCCCTCATTATAAACATAGAACCCGTTTCAGCTAATAGGGTACTTACCAGCACTTAAATGTCGCCCAAAATGGAACAACAAATCTTAAGTGGGACTATCATAAAAAATTCTGAAATGTTTATTGATTAAAATAACAGGATAGCGGTTAACAGTTAGTTACACATGTGTTTTGGGATTAAATTATCATCTGGCTTTGATTATTTTGCTTATATATATATATATAATTTTTACTATATTTGATTTTTATGAAAACTATGCTTTTATTTTTAATATTTTTTCTTTTAAAAATATTGCAAAATACATTCTCAATTCTTTTAAGTGCGTTCTATTAAAAATCCAAAAATATAATTCAGTATTTTCTTAAATATCTGCAGAAGTTTAAGCATTTTGATGATCATGAATTCTTGAAAAAATGCAGACTGAGAAAACGCAATTTAAAGATTTCACACCTGTAAAAATATATATAAAAAATCTTAAGAATTATTGCCTGAATATATATTTTACCGAACAAACCTAAAACAGTTTAATTTATAAATATTAAATGGATGTATAAGCTTTTATATGAAACATTCAGTAGTGCCAAGTCAAAGATGCCAAATTCCATAATATATGAAGTAATCAGTTGTAAGAAACGGTTATAACTTATTGCCAGCACATTGTACATAACGCCACCTGTCGGCTGATATACACCTACATTAAATCTACATTTATTTTCATAATAATTATCTCACATATCAAGTTTCGTGTAGTTATACGCCATAGAAGTTGAGATTTAGCCTTCGTATTGACGGGGGAAATTGCTGCACAGCAGTGCCAGCTGTTGGTAGATGTGTACCCAAATTGAATCACTTGAATATTTAAAAAAATGAATTATCACCGTGTTCTGAGCTTTTCTGAAAGTTAATTAAAAACTGATGCAAGATTTGTACTGGTAACGCTGACGAAGGCAGCAGGGACCCGAAAAAATTGGCAAAAAGAAATAAAAAAAATGCATTTTCACCGTGTTCGGAACTATTCTGAAAGTTTCAAATGTCTAGCTAGTCGGGAAGTTAGTTAAATAAATTTTCTGTTGAACCATATAAACGCTGTCGAAGGCAGCAGTCACCTGAAACAATTGGCTAAAAATATTTTAAAAATGCATTGTCACCGTGTTCTGAGTTTTTCCAGAAGTTTTAAATGTCTAGCTAGTCGGGAGGTTAGTTAAAAATCGATTGCAAGATTTGTACTGTTAACGCTGCCGAAGACAGCAGGGACCCAAAACAGTTGGCTAAAAGTATTTAAAAAATGCATTTTCACCGTGTTCTGATCTAGTCTGAATGTTTCAAATGTCTAGCTAGTCGAGAAGTTAGTTAAATAAATTTTCTGTTGAATCACACAAACTCTGTTGAAGGCAGCAGGTATTAGAAACAGTTGGCTAAAAATATTTTTAAAAATGCATTGTCAAATGCCTAGCTAGTCGGGAAGTCAGATAAATTGGAAGATTTGTCCAAACCGTTTTTGAGTTATTACCGTTTTTTGATACATTTTGGCCATTATGAACCAGTTATCTCCAAAACGGAAAATCATACCAAGTCCAAAAAGGGAGGTGCACAACTAGATGTTATAACAGACATATGTACCAATTCGCAACTTTCTACGTCCAACCGTTTTTGAGTTATACGACATACTCACACACACACACACAGACACACATACATACAGACGTCACGAAAAATCGTGTAAAGTCCCTTATATCTCTAAAACGAGAGCTCGTGTTAAGACGACACTTGCAGGTGTACAACTAGACATCATGACAGTCACACGTATAAATTTGCAACATTCAGCGATCATTCGTTTTCGAGCAGTGTGAAATGCAAAATCCATTTCGCAAATCGGGATTACTATACTTCCTTATACTTTATATAAGGAAGTAATAATACGAAAATGTTTTGAATAAGAAAAGTGAATACGATGTTAAATATACTATGAAGGAATTGTTTGTTTAATTATGCGAAAGCGTATGTTTAATTCAATGTAAAAAAGTTAGTGACCTTTTATTGTAAATCCCCCCCCCCTTTTCTTTTCGATTTTCTGAAAAAATACTAGATGAAATATCCTGGAACTTTACACATGCAAAGAACATTTTAAAACTCATTGTTTCCACTATCGATTTAGTCCAGAGTATAATTAGCGGACCAACCACAAATTGAAGAAGAGCGAAAATACTTTGGATCACCCTGTATCACAAATAACTTGTAACTTTAATACATTGTTTCACATACTATGTAAAATATTTGTATGTTTTGGTGCGGGAATTGCACAATTATTTAGGCGGATATATATATATATATATATATATTTTTTTTTTTTTTTTTTCAAAAATTACTTTTTTTTTTTTTTTTTTTTTTTTTGACAAGTGTTTGCTTATAACTTGAAAGGAGTTCCATAAGATCTTACAAAACTTGCGCAATTCCTGTACCAAAACACACAAATATTGTACATAGAATGTGCAACAATGTATTAAAGTTACAAGCCATTTGTAGCTTTTTGTGACACAGGATGATTCAAAGCATTTTCTCTCTCTTTTCAGTTTGTGGTTGGACCCCTAATTGCACTCTAAACTAAATCGATAGTGGAAAATATGAGTTTTTAAATGTTCTTTGCAAGTATGAAGTTTCAGGCCATTTCGTCTAGAATTTTTTTAACCGAAAAAATGTAATAATAATAATAATAATAATAATAATAATAATAATAATAATAATAATAATAAATTCTAATAATTTGATTACCCACTGTACAGATCATTTTTGAATTAAACATCCTACTTATAATAATAATAATAATAATAATAATTTCTTTTTTTTTTTTTTTCAGACCTTTCTAATTAAAAAAAAAAGTATATGAGGAGCTACGGCCGTTATTACTGTTTTTTGAGATTGTGATAAGCGAAAAATATTTTTAACATATTTTGTTTTTCAAAAAGCTTTATCTCTTATACATAACCAGCAGAAGAATTCTTTTTTTTTTCTACTTCAGCAATAACAGAAAAAATTATAATTATAATTAAATTTATTTTCACTATCTGATCAAGATAAATAAATAAATAATAAAATAACATGAAATATAATTACAAATAGATAATAACTAAATCCCAATGAATTGTATTAAAAAAAAAAAAAAAAAAAAAACTTCTATTCAGTACGGTTTTAAGCAACAATACATAAAAAAAAAAAAAAAAAAAATCAATCTTTTATTTATTTTTTTTTTAATGCCTGAATACATTTTTATTAATAAATATTCACTACTTACTTTTACTAAGAAGAATTGACATTAGTGACGTGAAACTTTCTCCATTAGTGTGAGAAAAATATTTAATAATGTTTAAGATAACGTTACTCGAATAGAAATTCTCTTTTACGCATGGGCACTCAACTGATCACTGAACGAAATTAAACTGTAAGAATGCAGAGCTTCTGAAATTCTTTCAATTCTTTATTTTAAACAAGTTTTCTAGAAATAAATTTTTAATGGCTTTTTAAAATGATTTATTATTTTCGTTATGGTTAACTATAAATATTTAAATATTCTTCACATTTAACATTAAATGTCATTGCCATAATATTTGTCGATATAAATTTTTATATAGAACTCTAAATCATTGGTATTGCAAATAGATTGTTAAAAATCTGGTGTGTAACAGCCACACGACTTCCATTACCCAGTACTACACACATTATAAACATTTTTGATTTAAATAAGTAACAAAATTGCTCTATCCTTCAAATAAGTTATTTAAAATAATAATTAGAAAAATAATAATGGGCGGACCTGAAATTGAGCTATTTATACAGGACGCCTATCAATTTTCCTGAACTAACCAACTATATCATTCGAAAGGACATCTAATAGAGTGTTTATATAGCAAATTTGAAGAAAATCGTTAGAGCCGTTTTTGAGATACGGACTTACGGTCCCACTTCCGGTTTCCGATGTCCCACTTCCAGTTAAACTCAATTATTGAAAGGAAAACAATAATTACATACAAAAGCATATTTAAAAGTGAGTTAAAATGGCGAGTTTGAAAAAAATCCGTACAACCGTTTTTAAAGGAACGCCTTTGCGAAGCCTGAAATTGAGCTATTTATACAGGACGCCTATCAATTTTCCTGAATTAACCAACTATATCATTCGAAAGGACATCTAATAGAGTGTTTATATAGCAAGTTTGAAGAAAATCGTTAGAGCCGTTTTTGAGATACGGACTTACGGTCCCACTTCCGGTTGCCGATGTCCCACTTCCGGTTTTTCAATTTTCGCCAAAATTTGGAAATTTCATCTGTACACCAGACGTATTTTAATTCTAAAGTTTGTAGCTCTATCTTTATTAGTTTCTGAGCTATAATAGCCAGAAGATTCTCTACATACATACACACACACACACACACACACACACATACACACTGACCAATTGCTAAAAACCACTTTTTTGGACTCATGGGACCTTAAAACGTGTGAATCAATTGAAAACCCGATGTCGAATTTTTAGACCGAATACAATACTTCCATTACCTACGGTAGTAGGGTAATGGAAGTAAAAAAGGGTTATTCGAGATTTTATTTATTTATTTATTTATTTTCTTTTGGGGGGGGGGATAGTAAATTTTAACCATTTTTTTTATTACACATTTTAAAATTTTTATTCACATCGGTGTATAATTATTTATACTATTTGACGCTTCTCTCTCTCTCCCTTAAAAAAAAAAAAAAAAAAAAAAAAATTGAACTTTCATTTTTTTTTTTTTTTTTTTTTTTATGCAATTAATTATTTCGCGAATAAATAATACCAATTGCGTCTTTCCAACTTCGCTACTTCTTCTTCTTCTTCTTCTTCTTTTTTTTTTTTTTTTTAGATATTCATTCATATGAATTATAAAAATTATTCATATAATTCAATATTGATCTTTCTTATACTATTAATAATTATTTAAATAGTTTTATAAACAATTATTTTTTTTTCATCCACATTATTTTAAATTATTTTTATTAAATTTATTTATTTATTTTTTAAAAAATTATAAAAACTTTTTTTTTATTCACCCGTTTTATTTCATATTACCTTTACTTATTAACGTTCACTTTTATACATGATTTCACATTTTTCTACTTATTATTTTACATTTAATTTTTTTTTTTTTTTTTTTGTCAATCA